>CABFOS010022796.1:0-18150 GCA_900660315.1 Diretmoides pauciradiatus | reverse complement strand
ACGTGTGCTCTTCCGATCTGGAAGAAAGAGAGAGAGAGACAGAAAGAAAGAAAGAAAGAACGAAAGAAAGAAAGAAAGAAAGAAAGAAAGAGAGAGAGAGAGAGAGAGAGAGAGAGACAGAAAGAAAGAAAGAAAGAAAGAAAGAAAGAAAGAAAGAAAGAAAGAAAGAAAAAGAGATCTGTGAATTCCCCCTCTTCCCCTGAGACCTCCCTTGATGCCAAGCATTCATCATCCAGCCTCTAATATCAGTTATTCTGTGGCTCCTCTGCTTACAGCAGAATTAATTTCTGCTTTAATTACTCTCATCGGCGGAATGCTGATGAAGGAGAGGGACGAGGCATTCTGGGACTCGGGCCTCATTCCGCCGCTTTAATTTGAATGAATTCCACCCGGAGACGCTGGCAAACAACTGGCAGCCGAGCCCCGGGAGCCACTCTGGGACTGCACACAAGAGCTGCAGCCATGGCTCCCACCAACCTAGCTACCTTGTGTGTGCATGTTTGTGTGACTTTTCTCGCAAGTGTGTATTATGTGCAGCATGTGTCTTCTTGTGTGAGTCTGTGTGCTTGTTTGTGAGTGAAAGAGTGTGTCCATATTTAAGTGAAAGGCAGCGAGCAACAGAGGGAAAAGAGAGGAAGAGGTTTGATGAGTGAGTAACGAGTTTGTATACATGTGTATTTACAGTGTATGTGTGTGTGCTGTGTGGGTATGTGAATGTAGGCAGGGATACTGGGTGAGGAACGGGGACATCTATAGAGACAAACTAAATGATTTCATACAGAGAGACAGTGGGAACAGATCCATATGGACATGAAACATATGAAATATGAACAACAACATTGACTGCTGCCCACTGAGAGGCACACAAGTGTTAGTTTGAGAGCAAAAATCATTAATAGTTAATTTGATTATTGCAGATATGGCACATCATACGCCCAGCACATGTATCATACTAGAATTAGCAGTATAAATAGGGAAAATAGGAAACAGCTATGAATAGGGAAACAGTATGAACTAGATGCACACATTATGAAAACAACCGCAGAACCAGTATAATATCACAGCAACCCAGCAGAGGAGCAGAGAGATGGGCCGTAATTGACTTTTCTCCAAGCCAGCGTGGTAGTTACAGAATGTAGCATATTGGATAAGGATTGTGATTGATTGTGTGGGTCTGCCATACCGATTCGTTTGATTAAATGTAACCATGGCGTTCTCTTCCAAGTCCTAATGAAGCAGCAATTTGAAACTGGGAGAGGAGGAGAGGATGAGCCAGATTGCCTCCAGTCCCACCGTCTATCTGCATGTACATGAAGACTATTCAGAGCCACCGTACAGTGCTCAGTGCTGATATCGTCGTCATCCTGCCACTGCTTTCAATCACGAGTCATCACACGACGTCCTTTCCCTGCACCTCCGTTACGATCCAACAAATGTATAGATTTCGTAGACGTTGTTAAATGGGAGCATAGTTATATGGTAATATAAGTGAGGAAATTAAACAAAGTATTTGCACAACTCTGATTGAATCTAATTTTCCAAAAATCTAGTATTAGTCCTCCACTGCCGGAGAAGCTGAAATAATGGCAACATGGAAATTCACTGAATAATTATGTGGAATGAATCTCTACAGGGAAAACGTACATTTCCCCTCACATCAGAGTAACATAACTATAATTAATATTTGTGTCAATATTGTATAAGAGGGGCATGTTTTAAAATCTGGGTTGAGTTTTAAAAGTCACTTGAATTCATTATACTGTGGTTTATTCAAATTTTTTACTTCATTCCACAACACACACCGCAATTTATCTCCTCCAATTTTACGTTCCGTGCCGCCTCCAGTCCACCAGAGGGCAGGGAGGCAGGTAGGCGTGACCTCCACTGACCCTGAAACCTCTGGACAGGTGGGCGGTGGCCTACGTGCACTGTCCATCTTGGCAGCGGCTCTCTCCGCTCCCCGGCAGGGAGCTCAGGCCGTGATGAGCAGCTGGGTCGCAAACACTAAGCACATTAATATCATCTTAATGATAATAATCATTATGGCATAAGCACCTTCCCCAAAGTGGGAAGACTCGCGGAATGTGCCAGGGTAGCATCGCCGTCGTTAAGGTAAAAAACAGAGATGAAATGACTCTTTTAATGGGCAGCAACTTACAGTCACCAGGATAATGCAGAGACACTAATGCAATAATGTGATAATGAGAAACACCAAAGACATTAGGGAGTGCAGACTCAATGAATCCGGTGTGAATGAATAAATAACTGATACTATGGTCGACGTAATTACTCCGGTAGATGTGCATTAACCAGGATAAGACACGGGTCCTCCTACAGTATATTACAATGTTTAAATTAGTATAAACTTTAATCTGTGTTCTTTATTGTTATTCTATTCCTTATTCTATTCGTAATGCTTCAGGGCCTTTCTGCACTTGAGTTTGCGGGAGCACTTCACCACCTCGTCTCCCTCAAGCCTTTGAATCCATGAAGTGCTACTCGCACACACAGTATTTGCCGTATACTCGCCTCATTTAATGTAACTGTTAGTGTTCACCTATCATAGGCCATTATCTGTCTCATCCGCGTTCATTATTGAAGCTAATGATCTGTTGTCCTCTCCGCTCCCCCATTGAAGGAGGACTACATTAAAAGTCTCTCGCTAACTTAATTAGTAATTATAAATGTTAAAGATTAATCAGAGAGTGAGTGGCTTAAGGTTTACGTCTCCAGGCGGCGGTGGGACAAATGGAGAGACAAAGAGGCCACGTCGCCGCAATATTCACACGCAGCTGCCACGCTGGAAATGGAACAAGACATGTGAAAGGAGTGGAAGTGTGACCATTTTAACCGCTAATGATTTGTCACTTATGTTTTCATCCACGTGTTTGCACATGAAAAGACACTGAAACTAAAAAAAAGACAGAATATTATTCAAAGTAAAGCAATTGGCTGTGATCCACCTACAGTCAGAATGTACCGAAACACGTCGCTTTTGCCTTTTGAATCTGCCTTTATTCTACCATTCATCCAGCTAAAACAGTATGCTGTATTCCTGCTCGCCCTGTAATCTATGAGCACTTACTGTAGTGGATATAATGTTACAGAAAGCTGTGTTTAATATGCTAACCTATGATGCATGCAGTACTCACATTATCTCTTTCTAACAAGATGGAAATAGATCCCCTTAATTAAATCCTGGGTGTACACTAATTCCTTACTAAATCTGCACCTCTCTGACAATTCCACATCAGCAACGCCATGCACACCACTAAACATATAATCACTGATATCAACATTAAAGCTTAATAACTAATAAAGCTTTCATCCAGGGAGTTCCTGTGTGATTTCCATTAATGGGGGGGAATCGCCCAGGACCATCTCCTTGTTTTCCGGAGCATGTTGACGCTCAAGCCGGGGGGGGGTCGGTACTTTTGGTGCAGGAGGAAAACAAGGAGGAACTTTTGTTGAGCTGAGTTGTGGAATAGTAAAGACACAAGCTGCAAATCTGTCATCTTCTTCATCCAGAGGGCTCAGAGATCATGTCAGAATAACGCAATATGAGAGAGAAACTCAAAGACATTCAAATAATCTGATAAGGGAGATGTGTTTGGATTGAGGGCTGACGCTAACATCCCCACACATTTAAACATATAGAACAACAGGCTAAGTTCAGCCTTCTTCTATACTATAAATGACGGGTATCCATTTCACAGCTCTGCCCGCTTTGTTTTAGAGGAGAAATGGCGGTGCTTTGACTGTTGAGCAGGGAGTGCAATCACACAAGACACACAGAGTGGGGTCATGGTGGGGGGCTGGCCGGTGGCCCGCAGCACCTGAAACCTATTAGAGAGCTTTGGAACATTCCACAGGGTTCTTCCACTGTGGCCAGAGGGTATCGTAAAGGTCCTTACAGAGTGGGTCGGTGCTACTCAGACGCCCTCTCCGCTGAGCTGACATACAAGACAGACAGCAAGGTGAAACACTAAAGCTACCGTCAGATATCAAAGGGTCTGGGAGATGAGAAAACATCGCAAGTGTGGGTTTGTATTGTTATTAGGAAGGAAACTGGGTCTCTAGATTGCCGCGGTCCCTGTCGGAATACAAACTGCCGTCCAAAGGCAAAGAAAACATTTGAAAATTTACATTCACAAGAAATCTGTCTTCATAAAGGAACAGTATGATTAAACCATTTACCGTTGGCAAGACTTTTATCAAGTTTTTATCAAATGGTTTGCCATCTGGACTTAAAACAGTGGGGGCCCAATAGTGCACTCACACTAAAAAACAAACACACATAAACACACACAACCTGCTGCCAAATTTCTTGGAGATGGCCATATCTTCTCCACGTATTTGTGTGTGTGTGTATATGTGTTTTAGTGGTACCAAGGTCCATCTCTTTGGCTGGGTCTGTGTCCATGCCTCAGTGTTATGCTCAGTGGGTTTAGCTCTATGGGTGTCTGTGGCCTCTCCTCTGGCCGCCCGTGTCCATTTGCTCTGCGGGTATGGCAGGCCTGAGCTGACAGATGGCCGCCCCTCTCCATTCCGCTCCAGAGTAACACAGTAACTGGTTTTTCCTCCGCCGTTGACCTTGCCACAGCCAGCCAGCAATCCAGGCTGGCACTCGGCCTGTCGAACAGGAGGGTAATGAAGTCCAGCGCAGCTCACATGATTATTAAGGCTTTGACGCTGGGGGGCCTTTCAGAGCTCTACCCCCCCTCCCCTCTCTTCCCCTGTCTGCCATTCACACAACCGAAGTTCGATGAGGATAGTCATTCGTTGCATGGTGCTTTGGAAAACCACCATTGTGCGCCATAAAGTGAGGGGAAAAGGTTTTGTGGCATTTTTCTGCATGGATTCTAAAATCTAACTGCCTCTCAACGCCTATGAAGTCTTCTTAACAATTTTGAGTACAACTCCTTTGTATACTATTCAGTAGCGCATGACGGCTACTAGTGCCACGGTGTGCCATGCCAAAAACAGTCACCAAGTGAGAGGTACAACACAAAGTTAGACCTGATGGTTGTATGTCACACTACTATTGGTGGTGACAACCTCTGAAAGCAACGCGGTTCTGCAGTCGTGCACCACTTTACTCTCCATGTAATTCCCCCTCACCACAAGCATCTCCAGGCACGCTTGGAACCCAGGTCCCACCAGGGCCAGGCTGGGATTTGAGAGGTGTGGGTTGCAGCTCTGACCTTTACTAAGGCAGGACTGTCTGTTTGCACTGCTCCCATAAGCCCCCTCCCAGTCAGACTGCTAAGCAACCCCATCAGACCAGTGAGGACCGGGAGTGCGCATGCTCCTACGGCCTCGGTGACATCTCGGAGCCCATGGGGAGGCGGAGTAATGCGGAGGTTAATTCTCATCATCCAGTATTTATGGGGCACTTCAGAACAAGGGTTGGCATTAACACTCTAAAGGAGACATCCCTCCTGTATATCAATAAAACATAGTCAGGTGCACAGGAAGAGCCTGCCGTACCTCTATTCAGGTCACCCAAGTTACATGGGAGAATGCTGAAAGCACGGTGGTGACTCCTGCATTAGATACTGCTTCAAGAGCTTAACAGTTGTAGATTTTAGACACATTTGTATCATTGTATTTCGTTTGTAATTAGTTAACAGCAACAGAAGGAACTACCCATTGAAAACAAATTGCCCCACATCGCCGTAGTGACATCAGTACACCATTTGCAATGCAGGAAGGGCCAGCAAGTGCTCGCTCAGAGCTTGTACAAACAGGCCGTATGAACTGAGAGCATCAGATATTTTCTCACGTTGGCCTAGTCTGTGAGGTGTGGGGAAATGTCAAGGAAATCAATAGATAAGGACCACATCAGACTGAGCTTGTCTGGCCTAGCAACAGAGCTTCCCCATGGTGATGTCAATTACCTCTGCTTTACAACAAAAACACCAGGAAGAGCAAAACAGTCTCTGCAATGCTGTAAAACTTTTAATGCAGTTTGCCGGTTACATGGAGGAATTCGTAGGAAACTTTTTTTTCCAACCAGTCACAGTCAGGTAGGTAACACGTTTGCAAGTGTATGTGAGAACCCTATCAATAGTCCTTTTCGCAGCTCTCCCTGCTTCCTATTCTCCTCATGGACGGTGCATTAGTCAGGGAGAGGTATAATGTAACGAGCAGGAAGGTGCACGTAATTGCATATTAGCAGCAACACACTTGGCTGCACGGGAGGTGACTGCGCTAACGAACAGAGAGACGTTATTAATCACCAATTAATAAAAGCAGGCAGAAATCACACTCGGTATATGGCACGCATGATTTCCTTTGTTTCTATTGGCTGGTCCTAGCCTGTTCTCTTATTTATTTCATAAGATTGATCCTGTTCCTGTGCAGTGTTGACTATTGAGTTCTGACTCTGATCCAGCCCCCTAGGAGTCAAATGGGGAGCGCTAAACCATGTTTGGTAACAGATTACATGTGTATGTGCTCTCCCAGAAACTGAGGGAACACCATCAGACATACCTAATCAAAGAGGATTACAGGGAAAGACACAAAGAATGAAACCGCCATATTCTGTTTATGCACCATGAAAAGAAAAGCACTTAGTGGAGTAGTAAATGTGTTGCCACCAGGGTAGAGACAGTGACGGGGACCATGTAATCAACATACACTGGCCAAGTTGCTCAAGGGGCCCAAAACAAGAGGATATGTGTCAAGGATAATTTGCGGCCCTTAGCAAGCAACGCAACAAGGCTTTTAGCTCCAAATATTGTTAACAGTTTGCCTCCTGCTCTGCTTCGTCGTTAACAGCCAGCACAGTAAATGTTGCCAGGTTGGAGCTTTATGATTATGAAAATGGAAAAGCTAGATAGTGGGAGAGGAAGCGAGAGCGAGAGAGTGGACAGAGAGAGGGGGAAGGAGAAAGAGAGAACAGGGAGGAGGAGAAACTGGAGGAGGGCTAAAGGCCTCTCGCTCGCCCTCCTCTCCAGCTCTGTAACGGCCCACAGTGCCTGCTTCACACAGAGCGGCCAGCTGTACAGCAAATGTGCCTTTCCCTCTCCGCCCCCGAACCCTTCCACCCCTCCGGTGCCCCCCTCTGCCTGGGCCGACCAGGCCACCGGCTCCTCTCTGTGAGAGAAGGCTCCTCCCTGACTTGGCTTCAGGCTTGGTGCTGTCACCAACCCAAAAATCTGTAGAGGTGACCCCAAAAGCACTTTCTGTGATGTGCTTGGTTTGTATACGATTGTCCTTCTGAACACTGCCACCTTGGCTTTATCTGCTTGGAATGCACCGGCGTGACACGAGAATCGGATTGAAAGCACATATAACAGGAAAGCAAAAAGCCTTTTCACCTTTAAAACCCTCTAAGACAGAGCCTGTGCTTCAAAACATGTCAGGGCTCTGAAAATCCACACGGGGACATTTGAAACAGCGCGATAAATGGGCCAAACGTGCCCCCCACAAGGCTCCAAATGTCATAGTTCACAGTGGGGTCAAAGTGAAGCGCTGGGGTGGTATGATGCCATGCTGATAAAACCAAACAGGCTTTTGTGACAATGAAAGACCTTCAAAGGTCCACTTTAAAACAGATTACTTTGCCAGAGCACTGTGATTCAAAATATTGTGTCCTATGCAATTAGAACAGATGATGGTGACAAATTGTTTACATTGACAGAAGGATTTGATTTTTAATTCATCTCAAACAAAGAAAAATAGAAATAAAGGATTTGATAGTGACCACAGCAGCTGAAAGCTGTATAAATCTGTGTGTCTCTGGAGAAAAATCGGACACCCTCAATTCTATAAGTGTGCCATGCCAAAAAAACTCTAAACTAAAGAGTGGCCAGCTGTCTTCTGGCCTGCTATTAAATTGCTCCTTGGATGGTGGCGATATCATTTTTTTCTCCATAGGAGTATCACACCAGGTCCCCAAACAGAGCGACCAGCTGTACAGC
The DNA here is from genome assembly GCA_900660315.1 of Diretmoides pauciradiatus. Classification (NCBI taxonomy): domain Eukaryota; kingdom Metazoa; phylum Chordata; class Actinopteri; order Trachichthyiformes; family Diretmidae; genus Diretmoides; species Diretmoides pauciradiatus. The sequence goes on along the minus strand of CABFOS010022796.1, from coordinate 10,222 downwards.
AAATGTGTACTGATCCATCTGGGCCCTAGCAGGCTGCGGCCTCCATCTTAAGACACGTGGGGCCGTTCACAGGATTGGCTAGTGCTGGTCTGCAACACACCCTTCTGCACCCATGGACACCGCCCTCCCTTTCATTTACCTCCATTATCATACTAAATGTCGAGTAGCTAGGCACCAGAGCTGTGCTTTCTGTCTGAACCAGGACCGTCATCATCGAAGCATAATATCCATGCATCAAAATGTGCTGGCAGTCATACAGAAGAGGCAGCCACAAGCTCTTTGGCCCGATGGGAGAAGGAGAGGGAGGAGGCTGAGTGCACTTGGCTTAGGGAGACTATTGTATTACAAAGGCAGCTAAGATGGACTTGTCTGGGTGAGACAGGCTCAGGTTTTGTTGTTCCATACACTTAGCACTATGGTTATGTCACGCCACATCACTATATATAGAGTTATCAGTGTGAACTGACACCATGGAGAGGGGCATGGATGAAAACAACACCCCTATGAATCCAGCGTCTGCTCCATTACCTACGCTAATAACGCTGACAGCTGAGCGGAGATGACCCCAGCCCCCTGTTTCCCCTCTCCTGTGCAGATGGCCATTAAAAGGAGAAAGTGTCCCCTTTTTTTCCGGAGAGAAGGTATTTAGAGCTTTTCCAAATGAGTGTTTTTTTGTGTTTTTGGCCCAAATTGGCTTTGCAGTGATTACAGCCTGGTCCAAATTTAACGCCATTCCCGATGAGGGAGCAATTCCTCATGTGAAACTATTCAACGACATATTAGATCAACATTGGTGTCATAACACGACCAACAGGATGCATATGCTGTTTTATGTATCTTTATAAATTTTAGTTATGATGTTTCAGATTTTTTTCTTCTCGGTTTCTTTTTACAAAACGTGATCACTTCTCGACTGCTTCATCGACCTTCTGCCCAATTTTCATTTCTATGAATTTAGCTTTGTTATTTTACAGATCACCCGCAAAACAAACACAAGTGACAGAAATCCTTTGGAGGGAATCGATGAAACCCATGATCATGTTGAAAATAAAATGATGGATATCAGAGAAGTGAGACATCAGACAATAACCCAATCACCTCTCCGCCAGTTATCTTAAGCTGTCTGAATTCCACTATTATGGAGGAACTGTGTGCCTGTGTGGCTGAAAAACATAAAATAACCAGTAGGGGGGTTTGTTTTCTACCCTCCCAGTGTGCTCCGTGCCTGCCTTTGCAAGAGAAAGGACTAATGCTGGCATGGTACTGTATTAGGCACCCCCAGTAGAATAGTGGGAGAGCAGATCGCAAAGATGAATACAAAATACACACCTACACACCCTCAGCCCATCTCTCTCCTTTGCACATATGCCGCAGCATCAAAATCACAAATCACATGCCACTGATTGTTTATGCACAAACAGTGTGTCCCTGATAGAATTGCCTACCGGTCCTGATAGAATTGCCCACCGTGTTTAAATTCACCTGCGCCTAGAAGCGTGTCCCAAACAGAGAGGCGGTTTGGTTCCAGATCAATGAGTCTCTCTCCCACTGAAGACAACAGATAATGCAGTGTAATGAAAGAGCCGCCAAACGAGCTGAATAAATGAATGAATAAAGGAAGGTGAGACTGGAATTCAGACACCTACTTACTGCAGGCAAGAAAACCTGTTTTCCAATTGTCTATTCTCTACAAATGGTTCTGCTTGCATACAAATGATAACCAAAACTGATGAAAATGTGGAGGTTAGTGTACTAGCACTCTTTGTTTAGGAATCTTGTGAAGAGAAATGTCTCTATCAGTAAATGGAGTGATTTTGAAAAGAATCTGTGATGAACAATGAATGTAATAATTTCAATTTTCAAAAAAATTTGACATGTCTTTAAGTATAGAAAGCAAGAGAATATACAACCAAATCGAAATCTAACTCATTTGGACTGACCACCTAACAGAAAGGGCACAAAAGACAAAAAAAGAAAAAAATCATAGGGATTTTTGTAATTTTTACAATTCCAAGCATTTAAAACACAGATAGTGTGAGACTCTGGAGTGGCATTTAAACATATTTCAATAATCTATATTCTTCTTTTGCTCGCGAAACTACCTAAATTAGTGGTTTGAAGTGGAGAGAGTCTGCTGTCCAAGCACGAACACATACAATATTTTGCTATTCACAAACATGCAGAAATTTTATGTTTATGTTTATGAGGATGCAGTTGCAATCAAAAGTTAAATAATTCCACCTATTTGGTGATGTGATGAAGATACTTGTATGTCTTAATAAGACAGGGTCAAAAATGTTGGTACAGCATCCCACCCATAGCATTTGATTCTACTTTTTGTGTGAAATTTGATCTAAAAAAATGTATTTGCTCCATTGCATTACTGACTACAACCATTAAAAGACAGACCTAAAAGCCAAATTAATTAACTGATTATGTTACATCGTCAAAATATTTTGGGGCGTGTCCAGAAAAATGCATTTACATAATGTTCAGGCACTCTCCTGTACGAAAATATGGCTGCAAGACTGCAAGAGACCATAATGCAAAAAGAGAAAAAGAGTCATTTCCTACCCAGCATGTGGTTGGCCACGTGAACTTGGATGTCCCATTCACTGTAGAACACCATCTGACATTTGATGCACTGGTATGTCTTCTTCTGTACATAAATCCAAGAGAAATAAGGTATTATAGATTAGGATGTTATCAATTATTATCAATAATAACACACACACACACGCACACACACACACGCACACACTTCCTAATACAGATTTTACATGTAAATATTGTACAATATGTCTAACTATAGTAATATTTTACATGCACTATTCAATCTCTAGATGCCATTACAATCTCTCAGTGCCATTATTGAAAAGTACCTCGTCGGTTTGTGAGGGGCTGGCTCTGGGCATGGGGGACACCTGGGGGGTCCTGAGCTGCCCACTGTTGCTGTCCCCTGCCTGTTCCCGATGCACAGTCTGCACATGGTTTTGCAACTCTGCTTCAGACTCAAACTTCACATTGCAGCTGGAGCATCGTGTCTTGGCAGCAGATGATGAGGATGTGGAGGAGGATGAAGATGATGAAGAGATGGCTTTGGCTTTCCCTTCCCCAGGGCTGAGACTCTCCCCTTGGACCCATGTAGCTGTTGTTGCTGGAGTGGTGGCTCCACCCTGCTGCTGCTGTTGCCTTCCTCCATTCACTGTTGGGCTAGAGCTCTTAGAGCCAGCCACTGTCACACAGGATGCACAGAGGCCATATGGTAGTCCATTGATGTCCAGCTTCACCAGGTCATGTTTGGAGCGGAAATCCTTTAGGCAGGAGGCACACTTGAAGAGCTTTTGAACCTGGTGATATGGCTGGTTCTGAGAGATGGTATTACTGCGGCAAATAGGGTGGTTGGTGGACATAGTGCCTGTCTTTTGCATGTGGAAGGTACCATGGATCTTGAGCTCCAGTGTGGAGGTAACTGTCTGCATGCAGACCACACAGCGGAAACCTGTCAGGGAGTTCCTCAGGTCAGGGTGCATCTGGCAATGCTCCAGAAAGTCCTCCTCACTGTGTAGAGGCATCTTACAAATGCGGCAGCTGCCAGTGTCCAGACTCTTGCTATGGGTGACCTTGTGCTCAGTCAGAGTGAGCAGGGAAGGGAAACGCTCGCCGCAGATGGGACACATGTAGTGTTTGACAGGCCCAAGGTGGGTCTGCATATGCTCCCTCAGCCCAGCCTCTGAGAAGAAAGTACGGGAGCAGACATTACACTTGTGGTTGCCCTTGATCATGTCTGCTTTCCTTTTTACCATGGCACTCTCTCCGGGGCGGATATTGTGGTCCCTCAGCTGGTGGTTAGTGAGGAGTGACTCCATGGTGTAAGATGCCCCACAGATGTCACACGCGTACATAGGGTCTGCAGTGTCCACCTCTTCCTCACTTCCATCGTGGCTGTTCTGGGACTCCACCACAGACCCTACTGCTGCCCCTGTACCATGGCTATTAGTCAAGAGGCCCTGTAGCTCAACATCTTCTTTAGCCTGGCCTTCCCCACCTCCTACAGTAGAGCCATTGGCACCACAGTTTTGTGCCTTACCCTCAAACACACAGTGCTTCTCCCTCAAATGCTTTTCCAACAGCACAATGGCATGGAAGGCCTTGCTGCAGAAGCGGCAGTTATACTTCTTGCTGTGGGTGGTGATGTGGCACTGCAGCTCCACCTCTGTGCCAAATGATTCCCCACAGAAAATGCAGCGGTGGGCACGACCCTGGTTTTCCAGGTGGCTGTGTTTGACATGCAGCTGCAGGTCTGTCTCATGCCTGAAGTCCCAGTTGCAGGAGGTGCAGCGGTATACCTTCTTCTCATTGCTGTGCTTAACAGCCAGGTGGAGCTGGGTGGACACCTTAGAGTCAAAGACTTCCTGGCATAGTGTGCAACGGAAAAACACAAAGGTATGCATGTCAAGAAGGTGCTTCTGTAGATCATCCACCGAGGTGAACTGCTTGTCACAGCTCTCACAGATGTAGTAAGTGGAGGTAATGGTGAAGTGAACTGTCACATGCTTCAGCAGGGACTCTTGGTTGGGGAACTCTTTGTTGCACTGTGGGCAGGTGAGTTGAGGCTGCAGGCCATCCAGATGAGTTTTTAGATGAGTCTGGAAAAGGTCCAGGCTGGTATACTTGGCTCCACACTGGTTACAGATGAACTCACTGGTACGTGAGGCTGAGCTGCCTTGTTTCAGCAAGGCAGTTTGTTCCACAGATATTGGAGAAGAGGGGCTGAGGGTGCGCAGGGATTTCTTTCCATTGTTGATGTAGTTCAGTGCCAGTGGAATGTTCTTGTGATTCTCCTTGATGTGCTTGTTGAGCTTCAGAACACTGTTGAATATGGGGGAATTGGTGCAGTATGAACAGGAGTAAACCTCTACAATAGGCTCCTTAGGAGTTACAGCCAGGGGTGAGTCAAAGCGCAGGCTTCCCCCATCACAGTGAGTCTGACGAACATGCTCCTCCAAGGTAGCCTCTGTTAAGAACCCCATGAAGCATTGGGGACAGAAGAAAGCATTACTCTCCTTGGCTACAGGGCTGGGAAAGCCATGGGAGCAGCGGATGTGTTCCTGGAGGGCATTGAGGTCACTCAAAACCTCAGAGCAGAAGTTACACTGAAGCAAGGCATCAGGCAAGCTGGCTAGCAGGACAGCATGATCTTCTGCATTGTGGACCTGCTTCAGGTGTTCATTTAGATTGAATAAAGAAGGCAGAATCTCCAAGCAAAACTGACAAGTATGAGCCTGCTCTGGTTTGTCTAGGTGCATGGTTCGCAGGTGAATCTGAAGCACAGCCAAGCTAGAGAACACCTGCTTGTTGCAGTAGATGCAACTGTAGGAGATCTTGGGCTGTTTGGAGGATCGTCCTCCCATGTCAGATGTGTGCTGGGCAGCCCTCTTCCTCCTGCCCCTTGTCTTGGGCACAGGTGGGGCTGTCTCCACCATGGTGGAGCTGTCGACAGAGAGGTTGGAGTCAGGAGTGGTGCTAGAAACAGAGGTGTAGCCCACTGTCAGCAGGGAGGGGCTGTTACTATGGTTACTTGATTCAGGGAGCTGGTGAATGTCCATGTGAGCATAGAGGTCCTCAACAGACAAGAAGTGCTCAGAGCATATAGCGCAGGTGTGACCCTTCCTGTCACGACTATGGGCCTGGTCGATGTGGGTCAGCAGGGTGCTCTCATCGCTGAAGGGCTCGTGGCAGTAGATACACTGCAGAGTGGCGCCCAGGCCCCCATCCTCCGATGGAGAGCACTCAGGGTGGGACTCAGCGATATGCCTCTGGAGCTCTTCTGGGACATCAAAGCCCTCCTCACAACGGCTGCATTTGCGGGTTTCTTTCAACTTCCACTCATCAGTTCTAGAAAGGCCTGAGCCGCCGCCATCTTTGCCCCTTTCATGTACTTGCATGTGGCCATGGAGAGAGCTGGAGGAGAGGAAACCTCGACGGCACACAGGGCACTTGTGGGGTTTGTTGGAGGCGTGGGTTTTCATATGGATCTTGAGGTGGTCACTGCGCGAGAAGGCAGAGTCACACTCTCCACAGTGGTACTTCTTGTCACCAGTGTGCAGCTTCACGTGTCGGTCTCGGCTGCGCTTGTGCTTGAACAGGCGGCTGCAGAAGGTACAGCTGAAAGGAAGCTTATCACCGTGGCTCTGCTCGTGACGCTTGAGGAAGCTTAGGCGACTGAAGGACTTGTCACAGAACTGGCATGGGTATGGTAGGCCAGGGCCCCCTTCCTCCTCTCCGAAATCATAGTCCTCACAGTGCCCAGGAGAAGTCTGGTCCTTACTGGAGGGAGATGATGCAGGCCAAGAACACGAGGGGTCATCCTCAATATCAGCACCGTCTGCAGAAAAAGTCAGATAGAGGGACAAAGGAAGACAGAGTGTGAAAGTGGATGAGAGAAGAGTAGATTGAGGGCAAGTCAGAGGGGGAAAGATAGATAGAATGAGAGAGAGACAGAGAGAGAGAGAGAGAGAAAGAGAGAGGGGGTGTTTTGTCAGACTGTATTTGCAACTCATTTGTCTTTGTTCAGTTGTAAAGGTGGGCCATTGTAGTTTTAATTGTCGTGGTAAGGTAGCAGTGTTTTAAATTTAGATTTCTTTGCAACTTGGTTTTTTTTCTTCACTGCAAACAATACCTCTCCTTAGGTGCTAAAAAGTTACATTTAAATATGCAATGTAAAGTATAATTAGGGAAAAGGAAAAGTGGAAATACTTTTACTACAATTAACCTTGTATGTGGCCACGTATAATGGCTTAGCCCACTGTGACTCAGAACGCAATCTCTAAAGCCAACACAAGACAATGGGTGTGCTCTAAGACGTCAACCCGGCATGAGGTAAATTAGAACATTTCTTTTATTCCTGAACAATTACCAGAATATTTTTTTTGAAAAACAAGAGAACTTAAAATGACCTGAAGACGAGGGAAAGAAGCGGGGGGAAAGTAGTTCACGATGATAAAAGGGAAGATTAAATATGCAATTTTAAACCACAGCTATGTACATACAGCCTTCCCCTTCACTGCAAAATAGATTGTTCCCGTGAAACATTGTCTTTTCAGCACATCAGTCAATAGATATCAGATTATAGAATATGCATTATTATCATATTTGTCAGCGTGGTCTGAGCTAAGCCGTGAGGCACGCGATACTGGATGGATGAACATGCCATGTGGTGATGCCGGGGGGCAAGGAGGGGACAGGGAAACGGATAAGGAAAGAGAACAGAGCGGTTTACTGCCTCACTCAAGGACAAGCAGGTGCAAAGAATGACCAGGGAACATCAGACCACTGACAATACACCCCCACGACTATTACAATTACTTTAATGTGTCCCTATTCAAATCACTTCTTTGCCGACATTCCATTCCACTAGTGTACTGTACAGTGATATGAATGGAAAACACAGAACACCACTTTCCACAAGTTCAAAAGGTTACAGACCACTTCTTCCCGCTGCCGAATTCTAAGTACTGTGAACTTCCTTACGTAAATAAAACAACGTAATCCCAACCCCTTCAGAAAAAAAATGTGTCAAAAGGCCAAAACTTGGAATGGGAAAAACAAGAGGAAACTGCAAAGATTTATGGGAGGGACGAAGGAAAAGCATGAAGCTCTTTCCAGGATCCAACCTCTATATTCTCCTTCAGCTGACAAATCCAAGTCTCTCTCTCTCCTGCTCTCTGTTGTTTTTGCTGGGAGATCTGCCCTTTGTCAGGATAACATGCCCTCTCTGAGCACTTACCCCCATCAGGGCCTATCTTCAGGAAACAGATGGGGTCGAAGGCCATTCCCCTGCCCCTCCAAACTGCTGAAAGCGGCACATTGAGAGACCACCTCCACACTGTGGCCCTCCCGGAAACCTCCCACCCCTGGCAAGGCGCCCACTCTGCATACACATCTCACTCAAGAAGTGAACCTTGCCTGATTTACTTGCTTTATCTATCTCAAACACGTCTCAGGGTTGTCTCTCTTCCTCTCTCTCTCTAGTTGGAGGGAGGATGGGTGACTCAGTGGTATGCCCTCCTCCACAGAGGGGGCGGATCTGCCCTCTCTCACACAGCCTCCCAGGGTATGGGAGAAGAAGACAGTGCAAGAAGAATGACCCCAGCCAATGCCTTACAGTCAAACATATTGGCTTGGAGACAATAGTATAAAACAAACAAACAAATAGGCCTGTATACAAGGCTAAATGAAATTCTACTGCCTTAAATGAGAATGCTTTTGCCTTGAGACATTACTAAGCTGTCAAGACAACCTCATTCAATTGTTTTGTTTACATTATTTATATTATTTATGTAATGTCTTTACAAGAAAGCACATATATTAAGTCAGAGCGAATATGGACCATCGCTTGAGTTCAAAAGGCTGATGCTTATAGAATGAACATGAGCTTCAACACAAACATCTTAATGGTCTACATAAATATGCAAATGGCTGTGTTGGGTTTGTGAAACATGCCAGAAGCTACTGTGTTTAAATGATATGTGCACTCTTCAATGCCCTATAAATCCCACGTTTTAGTCGTATACCTTCCAATATTAGTATGTTGTCTCCTATTGGTGTTGGACTCAAGTGGTCCTGCTCTGCTGGGTTGGACCTGTAAAGACCTCTAAAACAGGCGGCTGCTAATCCTTCCTATAGCATTACTGTGATGGTCATGAATTGTTAAAAATAATCAAAGTGTATCCCATCTGGTTTGAGACTTTGAGGTTGGAATTGAGATACAAATTTGGGTCCGCGTATTGAAAAGTTTCTCTCACACAAACAAATCACACACGCAGTCACAATCCAAAACATATAGGTGCATGCAGACACATGAACAGTACACAGATTCAAACACATGGCCAAGACAAGTGTGTGAACAACTGCAGATGAAAGTGCAGGCTTCCTCAGGAGATCTCAAAAGGAAAGAGAGAGACTTGTTTTTTTCCTCCTTCACCCAGACAAGAAATGCCCAGGCCTCAGCAGCCTGAGTAAATAAAAGAACGGGCCTTACTTCCCTGTCTCTCGGGCCGGGGGCCTGTGCACGCCAGCACTCTCTGTGCCGCTGCCAAAGGGGATGCTGGGGCCTGAAAAACTACACCCTGCAGCTGAAGGGCTGTCTTTGTTGGTCTGCCAAGGCCTTCCTGAGCATCCTCCAGCCAACAGCCTGTCACGTCCTGGGAGGAAGACCTCCATCTTAAGGCCTGTCCCTCTCTGGGAGTTCTCTCCCTCCCCACCCGCTCCCTCTGTTTTAAATGTCTCCTATATGGAACAAAACAACTCATTTACAGTGCTCATACAGGGGGCAGTTTGAAACGGCTTTGACATTTCCTATGTCATACTGCATTTTAGGGTAAGAGATTGCTTTAACCCTCAGACATTTTAATTAAAGAAATATGCCTATGATTTTCAGTAAGGGTTCATAATATGTATGGTGAATGGAGACAGTTATAGTGTTGTAACTGTAACACCAGTCTTTCTTTCTTTTTTTTAATTATAAAAGTAACTTCTAAAAATTCCCCCTTCACATGAAATCTCTGATTCCTCCAAACCAGTCTGAATTACTCTTTGTGTGTCACCTCTTCTACGTTCATTTATAGAACCGTCTCCTAAGTAAATATTCCTGTTCAAATGTTGGGACCAGGTACGATCAATGTTTCTGTAAACAAAGTCATGCTTGACCAAGAAGTACACGTTTTGATTTACATGATACATTTTTAAGATAATTAAATGTATTTTAGGAGAACAAAGTATATAAAGTAATATTTCAATGCTATTTGTGGGACAAAAAATACTCATATACTGTCATGGACACCTTCACACACATTAGTGGCTGGTTTGTCCAGCAGTGGTGCAGTCAATCCACATTGTCACACACTACTACTGTGCAATCCACATTCAATACTCCTCTCTGCATACTGATTCTGAGGCCAACGGAGACGTAAATGAGATATATTTAAAGTTACTGAAAAAAATCGGTGTAGTAAATAAGAAATCATCAGAAGTCCAAGTGTAGTTGCTAAAATACTACACACTTATGTCTAGACAGACAGACAGACAGACAGACAGACAGACAGACAGACAGACAGACAGACAGACAGACAGACAGACAGACAGACAGACAGACAGACAGACAGACAGACAGACAGACAGACAGACAGACAGACAGACAGACAGACAGACAGACAGACAG
>CABFOS010022791.1:0-10339 GCA_900660315.1 Diretmoides pauciradiatus | reverse complement strand
GGGGATTCAGGAGGCAATGGCGTCTTCCTCAGCAGCACAAATTTATGCACTCCCCTGTTAGCTATCTATTTAGAGGGGAAAGAACAATTTAGCAGCACAACATCCCCCTGGTTGAATTAGTCGAAGCATCAAGCGAGAGACTCCAAAATCAAAGCCTCTGAGCATCGGCGAGACGACATATACATGAATGAGCAGTGCTTTGCGAAGGGGCAGGGCTGTTAGTGTTGTAATGGACAGGCACTGTGGCTTCCTGCCCGGGGTATGAAACAGCTTGAGTTATGCACAGCCACAGCATGAATGACCCCAGAGGTTCGCCTTCCCCCTGACAACCCGCCGAGGAACCCAGCAGAGCTTCTGCCTACTGCCAACGCCCCCCACCCGAACCACAGAACAGACAGAGAGGGAGAGAAAGACAGAGAGAGAGAGAGCATGCTCCCTGACACACTGTCAGCCTTTCATAGTGAAGTGCAGAGCTGTCCTGAGACAGAATACATTGTCTGCACAAACCAGCGCAATTTACTGTGGCACCGCTCTCCGGGAGACTGCAGGGGAACAGAGCAGACCCTGGAAGGATGTGTAGGTTTGTCTGCAGGTTCGGATAGCGAAGGGTGGATTACAGAACACAGCTTAAAGACGAGTGTCTCACAGCCCGGGGTGAGAACACACGGGGGACAGAGATAAAGATGCACTTTGATATGGAGGGATAACTAAGAAGAGGAAAATCCATACAGATGTTTTTATTTAAGAGAGTCCAAAGTTGAACTGCATTGTGAACATGCAGACTGTACCACACCACTGATGACAATATGAAAATGAAAATAATAATCTACTAATAGAATATAATAGAATGAGATTTTTTTTTCCATTACTGATATTCTCAAGGTATACAAGCTCTCGCTTTGTTTTTTTTTGTCCTGACAATATTAGATAGGGGGATAGGGGGAGAAGCTGAGCTGTCACTGTACATTATTCCCCCTATCCCCATGCAGCGGGCGCTGAGGCTCATGCTGACCTCATTAGGGTAGCGACCGGCTGGTTGCCTCGCCAGAATGAGACGAGTGGAGCAAAAGCCCATTTGTACTCTGAGTCCTCTCACTATCTGTAAACAGCCTGCTCTGCTCGAATGAACATGCAGTGTAGAGTTCACCGGTGTGCTGCCCAGAGACGCCGCGGTGAGCTTCGGGGTCAGAGCGGTGCTCGTGTCCAGACAGGGCTCTCTGGGGGGTCGGTGAAGGTGTTTCCAATTAGAGCCGTGCACTGCCACGACTGGGGAATTAAGCTGAGCGTGAAAGGGAAGGTTTCAAGTACAGCCCATGGATAATAGGAGCATTTTGTTTGCAGGGTACAGTGAAATTGAATTTGGAATGGCGACATGCACGTGTTGCAGGAGAATACAGCACGGCGATGGTGTCATGCAGTTGTCAAGTCGGCTTGAGCGCGCATGGTCTTTTCCAGCAACGCCCTGCTTCACATTCACACGGTTACACACCGTTCACCATTGGCGTTTGAGCAGATTGCTAATTTACTCTCCCCGTCTGTATACTCCCAGCTGGTCCGAGCATCCGAACCAGCAGCTATCCAGACAGAAGCTCGCCTCTGCCAGCTCTAAGCTGCCTCTGTGTCCTTTTGTGTTAATAAGCTCTTAGGGAAAGCAGTCAAAATTCAACGGAGAGACAGGCGCGTTAATAAGCTGATAACAGCGCTTGGTAAGACAGCACTCAAGTGGAGATTTTTCTACACCCGGACCTCCATGAGACACTACTAGTCCTCCGCTCAGGGTGTGAATAGAGCAGAGCTTTAATCAGCCCCCTCTTCGCTTCCTGCTCCCAGGAGGAACTCTCTCCCACGGTGTCCCCTGCCGCCTCACTCCTCCACCACTTTGTCGATATCCAATAATGTAAAAATTTGATAGCCAATTCAGAGCCAGGCTTCTCCTTCAGCATACTAAATGAGCCGTGGTCCACTGGGACTACGCAACTGAGCCTGTCCAAAACAAGTTTGGGGGGTGTGGGGGAGGGATTCAGTGTAGTGCGTTTGTTCACCCATTGCAGATCTAAGCTGCGGTGACCTCCTAGAAGCCACTGTAAATTATTCATCAAGAGTCAAACGGCTTGTTTCTTTTGAAATTACCTTTCTCTCCCTCACCTCTCCTCCACTCCCCACTAACCAAAAGAATAATTAGTTATAAGGGCACAGCCATTTTCAGACTTTAATCATGTAACAGAGAAGTCTCCTGCAGAGAGCATATTACAGTAGATGTGGAGATTGGGCAAGGATAGAGGGGAAAAAGCATAATAAAGCATTGACGAACACTTAAGGAATCTGAGCTGCCCGGGCCTTTAATTAAAAATTGATGTCGTATTAGAAATGAAGATTTCAATTCAAAAGCCAAAAGGAAAATGGAGTTATTATTGAACGTGCCAGCTCCCCAGGACAAGCCCCTATTGGGTGCCTCTACAGTACATGTCTTTGCCGACTGCATTCTCAGGAAGCCCACAAGTGACATTTGAATGGGTAAACTGCCAGTGACAGTACCAGTGCCTCAGTTCTTTTAGAGTTATGGCACAGATTGAATGAAGTTGCTCCCTGATCTCTGCGCTGCATAATGTTAATGGAGTGGTATCAGTACCAGGGGAAGGGGTGCACCTCTCATTGTAACAGGCTGATTATTGCCTGTGGAACTGGCAGGCTTGTGGGGATCACCCTTCCACCCCCCCACCCCACTGCCCTACTGGGAGGTCTAGGTCCTGTACTCACGGAGGCTCAATGACTCACAATTACCACAGCGACAGAGCCTGCAGCACCTCCCATCCTCTCCAGCCGTTCCACTGACTCACTTAGCACACATGACAAATGGCAAAATTACCGCACCTCCACCCCCGCGCTAAGACCTGACTAAGACTAAGGCTTTACCTACAGCACAGTACTTGTAGCTGGGAGATATTTCACCCAGCTTCATGAAACAATACAAACTTACATTTAACTTACATTTTCCCTACAGAATACAACCATGTGTTCAAGCTGTGCTGGAACATTTGCATGTTTTGACGTGCATATCTGAGTATGAGCTAATGACTTGTATAGTAGCTGCCACAGAAATGATCCACCACTGCAGTGAAGGCTGTTTTCCAGCTCTTGTTATGGTTTCTAATAGGCAAACATCAAAATCACTTCTTCAAGAGACACACAGAAAGAGGATATTATCTGCGGGTGCATCAGTTCATGTTTGAAGGATGACTTTTTGGACTGCGTTTTAAAAATCAAAGCGAGTGAGTGAGCTCGTAATGAATACCCAAGGTAGACAATATTAACACTTGACTTGACTTGTGCATGCTAAAAAGCGAAAATATTCCACTACATTGAAACATCACTTTAATCTTTTGGCACTGTGGATACAACACCGAGCGCTATTTCAACTTGCTTACATCGCATAAGACAAGGTTGGAGCCGCTGCCGTGGTTAAATTTTACACCTCATATACTCTCCCAGTTGAATCTGATTCTTTTTTTCACCCTCAATGCAGCTGCAGATACTGTAGAGCTGTGATAGTATGCAGTTTTCCAATGGAGTCACAAAGTCATGTCATATATTGCTGCGTGTTCGAATATATTGTGGAACTCATCATTTGTTGTTGGCATGAGCAGCCATGACCTCAATGACCCCAGAGGTGCATCGTTCATGGGACATAATAAGTAATTCAAAAATACATGCAAAAGTACATATTACTAAAATTAAACAAACACAACATATCTTCTTTTACTGTGGCACTGCGGTAATCACTGCAGCCCCACCTACAGTGGGACTAACATTTGTCTTCAACAATGATGCTGCACATTGAATCTGACAACTCCAGCAGTGCCAGACACTTAAATCTTCTGTTCAACAATAGCACAATGCTCACTTCATCCCTCCTCCTCTAGCCTGGCCTTTCAGGCTGGCTAATGAAGACAGTGCAAGAGAGAGGGATGCTTTGCTGAATCTGTAAACCACAACAAAGCATGCTGCAATATGTTTTTCCGCTCAGATACTATGAGTTTTGGCACCATTCGAGAGTCACTCTGGATGAGTGATGGTGCTGGGAAAATTACCAGGATCTTAAAAGTAAGGGGCTGTTTCCTATCCAGAGTGACATATCTCCAAGAACCCTAAAGGGCCTTTTGGTAGGGCAGCACAGGGACTCTTTAAGTGCTATCTGGGGAGTCAGGCAGAGTGTTGCCCCCTGTGCCCGGCAGCCAAAAGCTCATTGAAGTGGAGAAATCAAACACAAACTGGTCCTTCAATAGCAACCATTGGGAATAGGAGTATTTGTCATCAAAGTCATTCCGCCTGGTCCCAACTCCCCCATCAGACCAAAAAAGATTAAAATCAATACGACTTCAGCTCTCGCGATTTTTTCTATTCATTATTAATGAGTTAGGGTTTCTCAGAGACACTACCACAACTATTTGATTCAAGAGGAAAGGGTCCTTGTCAGGGCTGTTGATGGTTTTTGTCTGAGCGCGGTGAGGCTGAAGGATCTGAGCAGCAGTGTACGGTTACGGTAGCATGCAGGCAGGCAGGTAACCAGAGGAGATCCAGTCTAGCCTCCAACACCCCCATGGGAATAAAGCCAGATTAAGGGAAGGGGGAGTCCTCTCATCTGAGTCTGATACCAGACCCCAAGCACAACAGCGGGAACCCTCGCAAGGCACTTGGAAAGCGATACATGTTGTTATGAAAGGAAATGCATGTTTTAGAGAGACATGAAATCAATAGCGTTGACTGACTGTGGCGCGAGTGAGCAAATCTGAGAGAAGTTGAAAAACCTGCATAAGATGGAATAAAAATGAGTAAGGCTTAATAATCCTGGCTAAGCCCGTGTAAGGAAGCCCTGGCAAGTCAAGACAGTGGACGGATCAGAGCACAGACAGAGATACATGCATTATGTATCACTGTAAAACCTCGGTGCTTTCAGGGCATACACACACACACACACACACACACACACACTCTCTTGCTCACATTTGAATCACTAATAGCTTATTTCTCACAATTCAAGATCCACAGTAGACAGAAAACAAACATCGTCTCCACCGCCAGCTCAAAAAGACTAGAATAATGCTGGCACAATCGACGGAGACTACCTGTTAATAGATAATTAACCATCAAATGATTACCCATTACTTTGCTCTCACACTCCACAAAGCCACCGCTGAGCAGAGCAGAGCACAGCCACACTATCTTATCTCTCCCTTTCTCCTCTTCCCCTCCTCGTAGGTGATGTTAACATCTGACAGCTTTGTGTGTGTGCGTGTGTGTGTGTGTGTGTATGTGTGTGTGTGTGTGTCGATGCAGATTTATTTTCTTTCTTTCTTTAAAAAAAATTAAAACAATGAAAATCTTAATTGGATATTATGCTTTATTCTCTGCCCCGTCCACCTTCCAACACTTCCTATCGAATCTTTCGAGGCAGTAATAGTCCCCAGTGTTCAGACTCACTCAAGGGCTTGAAAAGAAGAAAAAAGGAAATCCACATTAAAACGGGATTCACGGCTTAGTCTGCATTCCCGAACAGTTTCAGTCTGGTCATTCACGATTGGTATACCTGAAGAATATGTCAAGTAAGAATGAACACAAGAGAGACGGCACTTTTCTGAACCGGTTTCACTGAAAATGAGTAGGGGACTGAATTCAGAAGATTTGAGCCAGTAAATGCAGAAATACATATCCTGCAATTGCTACTGTGAATGAAGCATATTTGGATTTCAGGATTGTCCATGATTCCAGAGAAGAAAGGTCACACATATCCATTAAGAGTACAGGAATAACATGTGAATTCAGTGTTGGTGTGGGTTTTCAGCTGAAATATGTTCTTTGATCCCTGGGGCCACTCAAGTAGCTGCAAGGAGGCATACAAGCCCATTACTGCTGAGCCTGGGGAATTACATAGGCTCTCTGAAAAGTAGACATAAATTAGTATTTTCTCCCACAGCCAAGGTAAACACAAGAATGTAATAATAGCAACACCTGCAAACTTCCAACCATTTATTTATATATATATAACATTGATAGAATGTCACAGCTGCTACGAGTAGAAGTATGAACAGTAAATTAAGTATCGATTAAACCTATAATTCGTTTTCTGCTCATGTTTCTTTCTCCCTTGCTAATAACTTTCTTTCTTTTCCTCACCACCCTCCCCTTTCTTCTTTCCTTTCTCCCCACCCGCCTCCTTCTAGCTGGCACTGGGTCAAGAAGATGAGTCCTCCAAGAGCTCTCCAGACGACTCGTCCAAGACGGTGGGTCTCCTGAGCGGGCAGGCCCCCCTCTCACCCCTGAGCCGCTGGATGCTTCACACTAAGAGCAGAGCCGCAAACTCCACCTCTCTGGAGCTGCCCTACCGCTCTCCGGTCCCTTTCTCCAAGCAGGAGTTTTCTAAGCAGGAGTTCTGGGAGATGCTGGGCAGCGACCTGCTCAAGCCCGACACCTCCAGCTCCAGAGTCAAACGCCGGCCCATCGTCAAGACCGGCAAGTTCAAGAAGATGTTCGGCTGGGGAGACTTCTATTCCAACATCAAGACGGTGCGGCTCAACCTGCTGATCACCGGCAAGATTGTGGACCACGGCAACGGCACGTTCAGCGTCTACTTCCGCCACAACTCCACGGGCCAGGGCAACATCTCCGTCAGCCTGGTGCCACCGGTCAAGGCGGTGGAGTTTGACCTGGAGCGCCAGAGCGTGGTCTACCCCAAGGACTCCAAGATCTTCAACTGCCGCGTGGACTATGAGAAGGTGGATCGCAGCAAGCGCACCTCGCTGTGCAACTACGACCCGTCCAAAACCTGCTTCCAGGAGCAGACCCAGAGCCACGTGTCCTGGATCTGCTCCAAGCCTTTCAAGGTCATCTGCATCTACATCTCCTTCTACAGTACGGACTACCGCCTGGTCCAGAAGGTTTGCCCGGACTACAACTACCACAACGAGATGCCCTACCTGCCCTCGGGTTAGAAGATGCGGGAGGGGAGGGGAGGATGGAGGGGAGAGGAGAGGAGAGGGGTGAGGAGGAGTGACTACGACAGTAGGAAACCAGGGCTATGAATCATCCTTACTGCTGTTGTGGCAGCAAGACTCCTTAAAACAAGCCCTCTCTGTAGCCTGACTATTGTAACATATAAAAACATATATGCAAAACAAAAAGTACAGTATGCAGATAATGAGGCATTTGGAATGTGTGGCTGCAGCGTTCATTAACTGGCCTGGTAGTAAACCACATACCACCAACACATTCTTACCTCAACCCAATCCAAATACCACCTTCTCACCAGCTATTTCTCTCTTTCATCAAGGCATCTCTTTCATTTTGATCACCCTTTACAATTTTACAAAATCACAAGGCAGCATTTTCAGTAATAACAGGCATTTACTTGCTGTTATATGAGTGAGTTGTATACGAATTGTATACGGTGCCTGACATCTTGCAGCATAATGACAGAAGTGTCCATGACCAGATACAGTACAGTATGTACCGGAGAAGTCGCACGGCGTCGTTTCGCTCAAAAAGAGCAGCTGAATGTAAAGTGTAACCACAGGATCATTCAGGTTACGCTCAAGGTCTTTTTTAAAGGGCATCTTTTTATGTGCCATCCTGCTACAAACCTACACGTCTCCCCCTCATGTCCCTGCCCACATCCTCACTTTAGGTTTATTGTGCAATGTTTACCCTTAAGGCCTACCACATCTAATCTCAGTATATCCTTGAGTTATGTCTCATACATTTCAATGAAAAAGGGAGAGAGAGAGAGAAAGAAAAATTGAATTCACCAGACAGAGATTTTTCAGGACGAGGGCTTAAGACAAGTTCGGTGCATGGGAAATAACGAGATTCTGCATAGAGATAGAATTTACCCTCCACACTTGAGAGAGAGGGAGAGAGAGAGAGGGATTCAGTGAGCTCTTTTAATTAAAGTGGAGGAGAGAGGAGACGTCGAGTGTGCCGCTCCTTCTATTGTCCCCTCTGTATGGAAAAGATTACATTTTGTTGCCGTCAGGATTCCTGATTTCACGCCTTGATAACTTTGACTGTGTGGGGGAGGTTGCACTCTCCCGACAAATACCATGTTCACTATAGTCTGCCCGTTATCTTGAATAAATGAAAATATTATCATAATAATTACATATAATTTAATCTCCTTTAGAACTAATTAAGGTTTCAACGAGGGCAAAATGTATTCCTCAAAATCAAGTCAGCGGGCAGGAGGATGGAAGCACATTGTTGTTGTCTTCTTGCGAGCGAGCCAGCAGCCAAAAGCCCTGAGTTAACTGCTCTCATTAAGATAAATGGCCACTGGCTGGCCCATCTCATGTTGCACTCACAAACAATATCACGGGAGAGCAGAGCACAATGGTGCTATGAATTAGATACCCTGACATTTTGTGTGCAGAGAGGGTACCGCCACTATAAGTATTGAATGACTCTGCGGTTCATTAACAACGAACGGTCACAGGACAGGTGCAAGGAGTGTTCGGATGCTAATATGATGTGATATCAGTGGCCAGATCTCTGCATGTCTAAACAGTCCACTAATGTCCCAGGAGGACCCAGCGACAAGTGGTCACCATAAAGTATTCCTCCTGTGGGGGGTAGCATTAGGCCAGGCATAAATGGGTCACTTTGGCTGCTCTGTCTTGAGCGTGGAGAGCAACAGTAGGAGGGATAAAAACAGCCACGGCGCTAAAGATAGTAACAAAGACCTGTAAATCTGCACATCAAAGCGCTGAGTTTTTAATTTACGCTTAAAGAAGGGGGTAGTCCCGGTCCGAATAGAGCTCTGGCCCAGGGCAAATGGCAGACAGCGCTAAAGCAGGCATGCAGGGGACGGACGGTAATGCCACTCGCGGGCATTACATTAGAAGGCTGTTTATCAGGGCAAATAAAACCCTTGTCCTCCCTTTGTCTGTGATTGCTTTATTGGAACAAATATTTCATGCGGTATATGCGACGATATGGCTGCATCCCTCCCCTGTTGACACCGCCCTGTTCGTAAACAGGACGTTGTCTCTTAAGTGGCTCACAATCAATCCTCACATAGAGACTTTTCCTGGAGAGGCTGCCATCAATCAGAGTGCCCGTTATGGGAAGCCATTTAGAAACAATTTGGGTGGAAGTAATCAGATCCTGTCTTTTTGTATGGCACACCACAAGGCCCTGAAGGCACAGATATCCCAACAGTACATGCAATATAAATGTGTGTTAGGCAGCGACTCAAACTAAAATGGTTCAAGCAATGCCTGACAGATGTTTGATGGCCTTTGTCCAGTAGTGCTGGCAGAGATACAAGCCTCCGTGTATGTAAAACCAACCAGTGTGTGTGAACGCTGCACACTGCACACTCTTGCTCTGCTCATCCATCTCCTCACCCTAGTCATCCCCACCATCTTGGCCCCCCTTTACCTTCCAGACATCCCCCACGTTGCTCAGCCATATGCCCCACTGTCTTCACACGCCGTCCTTTCCCCCGGTGTGACCCGGCTGGCTAGCCTCCCTGCCCTCCCCGGTCTTGGCTACCTCCCTTGCCCTGGCGTTGAACCCCGCTGTGGGTAGTTTCTCACCACTCCCCCACCCCCCCTCCTGAGCGCAGCGCTGGGCTGAGCTGGCTAATCTCTCTGAGCTTAACGTAGAGCCAACTGAACATCGGCAGTGAGAACTCCCTCTCTCCCTCTCTATCTATATATTTCTCTCTATATCTATATCCCATCAAACAAAACATGCACAACACACACACAATCTTAAAGGGATAACATGGTGGTTAAATGTGACACATGCCAGTTATCTTTATGTGACATCAAAGTGAATGTGTCCATCAATGTTGTTATTTAGTCATTTTTAAATACTATGAAACTCCTTTTTAAATACCCAAATTACCCATTCTACAAGTTGACCTTGTTTTGTGGGCGCGTCAATGAGTCAACTGTCAGTCAGTATGATTGACAGACCATTAGAACACTTCCTGGCTGCACCTGATTGGACAAATGCTTTCACTCGCTGTGCTTTGGCATCTGCTGCTCGAGGATTTCAAAACAGACCAACATGGCGGCTTGTTTGGCAACTTTCTGTTTCATTACGAAAATGGTTCACCGAAATGTGTTTCTGAAAACATTTGAGGCGAGAAATAAGCCATAAAGTTGCTGAATCTGTCTTCATTTTAGATCGATAACGGTTAGTTTAAAAGCTTGTACATGAGTTTCGGCTCGGGGCTAATAGCAGCTAGCGGTCTAATAGTGGGCCGAAAATCGGGTACAAACTTTTAAACTAACCGGCACCGGCAGGGAGGAGAGTCAATGGGCCAGCAGACCGCTTGATT
>CABFOS010022789.1:0-13255 GCA_900660315.1 Diretmoides pauciradiatus | reverse complement strand
TATTCGCGATCTCGTTCTTTCGGTCACTACCCAAAGCTCATGACCATAGGTGAGGGTTGGAACGTAGATCGACCGGTAAATCGAGAGCTTCGCCTTCTGATACGGAAAAAAACAATACGGATGTTAAGAATAGCGAAATGTAAAATGCTGTTGTTAATTGTTATAATAAAAACAGTATATATATATATAATGTTGCAGTGTTTAATATATGTAATG
Source organism: Diretmoides pauciradiatus (assembly GCA_900660315.1). NCBI lineage: Eukaryota > Metazoa > Chordata > Actinopteri > Trachichthyiformes > Diretmidae > Diretmoides > Diretmoides pauciradiatus. Next base: position 13,039 of record CABFOS010022789.1, on the reverse strand, counting down.
TTATATATTGTGCTCACGTGCTAAATCTACAGTGCTGGGCTATCGTTTATGTGTTTACGTCTATCGTCACGGCAACCTAGCTGACAGCAGAAACCCGTGCCCAGGGCAGCCAGACTCTTGATCACATGACAACTGGTTATTATGTTCTTCTTTTGTTTAGAATAACCACATTACTATTTATTTTCTTGTCATGTCTTTAAACTGTGATCCTACATAATGTGACATGTCACAGTAGAATGCTTGAACAAAATACAATTTTCATTGTTACCTAGAACTCCTCTCTCTGCTACTATTATGAAAAAACGTGGCTACTAGTAAAAATCAGTAGTCGTGACTCGTGAAACCCCTACCTACCCTTTACACAAACTGAATTGATAATGTTAATTCACTCATGTGAAACTAACTATAGCCGGCATCATGATGGATGGCCACTGTTTAATGGAGTGCAACCGCACAGGAGCTATTTGTCAGATCATGTCTGGGGATGAATGATATTGAACTGAAACAGTCCACTAGTCAAATTTTCTAGTTACCTGTATCACACTTCACATGGATTCAGGCGCTGCCTGTTGCAGGATCAGCAAGCTGCCTAAAGCTGTTGACATAAAGATTGTGTCAAAGATTGTGTAGTAATGACAAGATCATTCATTTCACCACCCACTCTCTCTGTCACACACACACACACACACACACACACACACACACACACACACACACACACACACACACACACACGCACACGCACACAATGACGGTGATCAGATGAGTCGTAATCTTGGCGATAAGTTGTAATCTTGGCGATAAGTCGTAATCTTGACGCTGTACAACATCTTTGCCGCACCAAAATAAAGTCATTTTTAGACAGTTATTTCACAACTTTTATAATACACCTCAGTAGAAATACCAAGGAACACACCCCGGTGACCTCAATCAATGGTGGGTACGGCTCTGAAAGACTTTGATCATAATACGTTCGCCTGTTCATCTCTGTTGCCGTCACAGTGTTTTGGCGTGACAATTGTTTGGGCAGCGTGAGAGCATGAGACTGAAGGTGAAAGCGTGTGTCACACTCACACGCCAGAAGCGTGAGAGTTGGCTGATTAGAATGATCTTGATCTCTTTTCTCAAATCCTCTCGATTTCACTCGGGCAGCTCATCCCTCAACCAAAATTTTTTTTTACGGATCTGCATGATTCACGTGGGTCACATTTTCAGGTCGGAAAATTCGGAATTCTGGATTAATCCGGAAAAATCACATCTCTAATCAGGTTGTGGTCTGATCTGCCGAGGAGAGGGAGGGCAGTGGAGCTGTATGCCTCCTTCACATTGGCATACAGTAAGATTTTATTACAGCAAGTTTTACATTTCACATACTGTGTAAAGTTAGTCAGGGTTTTGGAGAGGGAGACATGGTTGAATTCCCAGTTGATTGTCATGAAGGTGGGGTGCTGTCTGTAATCCTGCGACGGTAGTGGATGACGTCACAAGTGCACGCGGTCACAGCTGCCGGTGGGATAAAGACAACAACAGCAATGGCGTGAGAACTCCCGAAGCAAATAGTATGGCCTCAGTCCCACAGCCAGCAGCTCTATATCTGGAGTACAATTGCTCTCCTTCACTGTTACATGACCAGGGTTACACCATTTCGAGTTAACAAAGACGGCTAGACCTCCTCCTTTCTTCTTACCTCTCTGTTGTCCCCTGTCTGTTCGAGCTAGCATGAAGCCGGCTAACTTGACCGCACAGTCTGGTATGTTCCCATTCAGCCATGTCTCCGTGAAACACAACAAACTACACTCTCGGACGGTACACGCGCTTACTGCTCGCCAATGCTGTGAGTTCGTCCGTCTTGTTGGCCAGCGATCTCACGTTCCCCATGACAATCGATGGAAGGAAAGGTTTAAATCTTCTGTGCCTCTCCCGTCTCTCTGCAAGTGTGCCCTTCGGCAGAGCTCCTACTCGAGCCTGGTACTTCAGGAGCACTTCCCTCGTTCAGGCGAGCATTGTCCATTCAGTCTGATTTAACATGCAATATGAGAAACACAATCTAAGATAAACTAAAACTAACTAAACTAGTTAGCTAACTAAACTAACTAAAAGTATAGAAAGAAGATAAAGGCACATTCTAGCGTAATGCTAGAGATGATGGAAAATGGAAAAATAGTGAAAAAAGTGAAAGTTAAAAACTGTGGGAGCTGCTGTAACAAGCTGCCGTCCGCGACGACGGCACCCGGCCTTTTTGGATTAATTAAGATTGTTCTGCACTTTCTTGTCAACCCATAATGTTATTAGCACTTGTATTTCTTCTGTTTCAAATGTTTTGTCTTTGTTTACGTTTTGTCTCTTTTTCAACTTTCTCTGACTTTCCGTTTTATTCTCCAATTGGGCATTTAAAAATGGCAGTTGTAACTGATCGTTGACCTTGTGCGTCACTCGCATAATGATGACACTCCTGCCAGCACAGTTTGAACCGTACCGTTCGGTACAGGATGTTCGGTTCAGTACGCGTTGTGATCCGAATGTATACAGTCTAGTTTTAAACACGCACGTTACCTGCATAACTTTTTTTGTGTGCGGAACTAATTAAAAAATCTGTGTTTTCCCCCGGAGTCAGACACTGTAGAAAAGGCTCTGGCAGTGCGCTAATTAACGAGCTAGTTAATCACGTAGCAACCCAGACATGTTCGGGAAATCCCTGTGTCATGCAGCAGACTCTCTCCCCAGTCGATCAGAGCGAAAGACTTTAACCAAGACACTCCTGACTTGTTGGACTGGTGGATAGTTATGTGGTTATATTGATGTTAAACCTGTTGGACTGGTCGATAATTATGTGGTTATATTGATGTTAAGGAGATGGTTTGTACTGTGCTAAGCTAGTCCCTCATTGCCTGTTTGTAATGCTAATAGCGGCTATGGCTAGTGAGCCTAAGCCAGCAAGCTTCATTACAGACATCGCCGATGGGGTTTCAGCAATATTGACTGACATTTTATTTGAAATACCTAGACCTAGGTATGTTTTCATTGAAGACAGAAAGATACGTTCCTTTATGTGCCTTCCTTTGTTCAGGAGATTATGGCCAATTAGCCACTGTTTACAAGTTTATAACTTAATAATAAAGTAAAAGAAACGTTATGTTTTGCATGTCTTTTTTCCCCACTGTACCGAAATCGTAGCGAACCGTGAGTTAAAAACCGAGGTACGTACCAAACTTTGCGTACCATTACAACCCTAACATCCATACATATCCTCACACCTTGTCTGGACCTTAACCGTATGGCAGCGTGAACAAAATGTAATGAAAAAACATGTACCGTGACAGCACGGGTACAGCACAGCACAGTACTGCAATGGAAAAAAGCATATAAATCTATCAAGCCATGATTGAGAAAGCTACATCTGGTATTAATCTAATTTTAGATCTTGTTAGACAAATTGCACATGCACTCTGAGATGTCTCAAGCCAGAGTTGCTGATAGTCCTTTGGTCATCATGACATTGTAGAATGCAGTGGCTGGATATGATAGGCTTTATACTAGAGGTCTGCAAGCCCGTCGGGTCCCGACCAGGCCCGAGATATTAAATTGATTCGTGCCGGGCTTGGGCCAAATTGTTTGTTTATAGATCGGGCTCGGGTCGGGCTCATTTAACTCCCTTCATTGTGCCCATACACGCGCAGAGCACAGGAGTCGGGGAGTGCAAGGGAGCGCACATCACGGCCGAAATACAGTAGGCACGGACGCGGCGCCACACGTGTGCCGCAGCAGAACGCGTCCATTATAATCAGCTGAAGCTGCTAAAACCTCATGCCTCAACCACGGGTTCGCAGCGCATCTCTATTTTTCACGGCTGGTCTATTGTTTTTTTCTGTACGTGTGGATACATGGTCCGCCCACAGGTAAAAACTACATAGAACTGTGTAAAAACAAGTACAATCTGTTTAAAAATGATTCAAATAAATACCTCATTGTGACAGAGGCAATGCAACGCAGCAGAGAAACCTTGTGGGTGTTTTTACATTGCACATTAAAATAAATAAATCAAATCAATGGGTATCCATGATCCTGTAGTTAAAACGATCTAGTTAATTAATTCAGTACCAGTTAATAGAGCCTACGCTTCCAGACCTGCACAACCAACTGCATTATCATTCGGCAAAACTCATGCAGTGGGACTCTGCATGCATTGACAGAGACGGAGTTGATGTAGCAGGTAGAGAACCCTGCCCCGCCCACGTGACGCACCGCGTCCGTGCCCAGTGTATTTCCCGCATCAGAGAGACCTCAGATATTGGTGTCGGGTTCAGGTCGGGCTCGGGCTGAAAAGGTGCGGACTTTGTCGGGCTCGGGCCGGGCTAGGGCTTGATGTTTTGGCCCGTGCAGGGATCTACTCTATACGGGTCAGCCTAGAATGCAATAAGTAAATTAATTGTATGCAAATGAAAGTTACTGCTAACATTGTGTGACCAATCAAAATTACCAATCCAGTTACCTCATTGCTGGTGTAAAAGCAGAACAATGCAAGCCTTTCATAAAAGAGCAATTAGTATGTTCTCCTCATTCCATAGGATGAGTCGACATGTAGTACAACAAGAAATATATTGGGAAAAGCTGGATAATCACAAATTCCTTGCAGAGGCTGACAAGAGGCAGCTGAAACATGGTTCTCACATTTCAAGTGAATATTGTATTTGACAAATTTTACTAGAGTTGACAGTATTAAATTTAAAGCCTGAACAAATTATTGTCATCTGTACTCAAGCAAATACAGACCCATGTATATCAAGCCCTATGTGCTGCTGGTGTTTTGTCATTTTAAATGTGACATCCTGACCACAAAAATGTATGGTATAGTTGGATAGTGACCTCCTATGTTGTTATAACATTGCAGCTTCTTACACCTGGCTTACAGATTATGTAGGTTGCCTGATGGATATCTTAATGTAGCATAAAACCTAAAAAAAGAAAAAAAGACTCAACATTGCTTATTTTATTTTGTACTTTGTCATTCTGTACAAGGAGGTCAATAAAACCTCAAATCTTCCACCACTCCTCGCTATAATGAGGCGATTAAATCAACAACCTGGCAGTAAGAGAAATTTAGCCACCCAACCCTTGTCCGATGCTCTACTACATTGTGGCTCTGTGTGCACATCAGTGATGATGCAACGGCCAACTAAATGCCTTGGAAAAGACGGGTCGAGCCTCTCACTGCATTTCAACAGCTACAAGCCTTCAACTTACTGGCTTTATGGGAAAAAGTCGAACAGTACAGGTGTTTCCAAAACAGTGGCACAAGCAGAGTGTTTGTGAGTTTGCACCACCTTGTCAAATCAGTCAATCCACAATTGATCAACAGCAGTATATCATTAAAGCCATTCACTTAACTTAAAAGGTAAAGGCTATGTCTAGCTTTATAGTCAGACTAAGCCTTTGACTAGCCTAAATATTCATATTCTCAAGAATTCTGTTGCAAAGTAGATTGATGATGTTATGCCATTAAATCCACTATTTCATACCGCTATATTATAATTATGATATTAAAGCTTTTGAAAGCGACAGATTAGATAAATCTCCTGCCTGTACAGGAGACATTACTTCATCCTCCACATAAGGTTGATATGTGTTTATGCTCTCTCTTTTGCCTCGACTCCCCCACTATGTGATTGTAAGCACAGCAGCAGACAAAGGCGGAGGACAGGCTCTTGAAAACCACGCTGTGACTGTGTTAGAGTGAGAGTCGTGACAGAGCAAGAGTGAGCAACCTGTCCAAATAGACCACGACTGCCTGTGTAACTACCGACTTGCCTGCTTGCTTTCCTGCCAACCTTGTTTACCCCGCTACCCTGGCCTCTATAGGTTATATGATGTTTGTCTTGGCCTACAACTCTCAGAACGATTCACCCAACGATTCATGGTTTTGGAGTGGAGGGAGAGAGAATATTACAATAGAGCTTCTACCCTTCTCTGCTACTATCACATGAATCTGTCTACCCTGTGCCTGCATGCTGCTGGTATACACTAGGGGAAAACAAAACAGTGTAGTAAAGTTAATCCAAACATAGACAGGCCATATTACAGGCCCACCATAGAGCGGAATACACTTTCAGTCTCAGCATCAGACAGCAAGAAAATGATCCAATATCAACTGAGGGGATTATGTTTGTTGACATAGTTTGGGAATCGGATAGTTAGCATACATTCTACATGCAAGTCTACAGCAGAGGCACACACAGCTAATGCTTCCTCTGACACAGACAAGGTTCCCTCTTCCAATGAAGGAGATGGAAGGCAACCGTTGCCGGGGAGACGTAGAACACATTAGGTCGCTCGGCAACAGGCCATCATGCCCAAGCCAGTGCCACTCCCAAGAAGGTGTCTCTTGTGCTTCCTCCCTTCATGTCCGACCGGGCTGGCTGGCACCTGACCAGCTCTGCTAATTAAAACCACGTTCCTGGCTATTACCAGGATATTGCTTTAATGTTATCATCAATCCGTTGAGTTGATTTGGTGAGTGAAACCAACATGCCTGTCAGTGCATACCTAAGGCCATGATAGTTAGCAAATAAATATCATGGAAATTAAAACTGCCAAGTTTTATTAAATAAAGGCAAAACAGATGAAATTCTAACTATATGCTAATTATGTCTACTTCATAGACATATTTATTATACAAATAGACATATTAAATATGTCTACTTCCATACGTATTGAGAACATTAGGCATAGCTATGTCCCACAAATACAAATTGGGCATACTTGTGAATATAGCACTACAGCTGTTTTATATATTAATATTTTCTCACATGCTATGGCCAACTGATTTACTGTTCACTTTAACAAACATAGCACAATAGTTGAACAGTTTGCGTAATTTTATAAAAATTTGAAAAGGTTTTGTTATAGCCTAAAAATGTAGCCGTAGTATTACACAATCTCTCGCAATATCTACTAACATTAGTCTTATGTCAAAACAGTAATGGTAACATTACTCAAAAGATGCAGTTTAATATTGTTATATAGTTTGTTAGGCTAGCAAGTGTCTCTTACCTTTGTTCTTGCTTTAACTTTTGACTTGACCTTCTGTCTTCGCTTCAGTTTCTTCTTGCTCAAAGCCTTCTTTCCCCTGAAAACATAGCGATCAGTGCATCAGTATTGAAAAAGTCATGTTCAGGTTATGATTAAACTCAATGACATAACATAACCTTAAAGACATTCTGCTTGATCTTTTCACTTTGTTCCATACTAAATGCGATTATGTGAGAAATTGGGAAGTAAAGCTTCTTAGTGGTCAAGACATTCTGCTTCAGGCCAGGCATAATGCTGGGAAAAACTCAGTCATCCTGTCATTTGTCTGGGATGCCTGGGAAAAATTAAATGCAGCCAAAACTTCTGTAACAGTAATCTTACTTGTGTTTGTCCTTATAGAGCAGTTCTATGTCTTACAGTAGTGAGTAGGCTAAATGTCCTGAAGTATACAGCTACATAATTGTCACAGTTGTAGCAGTGGTCAAGCATCTTTGTGCTTAAATCGCTTGACAAATCCCCAAACAAGAAGTTGCTTTTGATTTGAAGTTCCCTTTTTGATAAATGCTAACATTTCACTCTGAAATCTGCCAGTTTCTGTTGACGTATGACAGATGGTATCTTTTCACTTACAAATTAGTCACTATTATGGTAAATGCTAGGGGCAACAAGTGGAATTACTAATGATTATTAATTAGACTACTGAAAGCAGGGAGGTAGTGCAATGAACAACAGGCAACTTGAATAGTCTTGTGTCAGCGAATCTAATAAATGCTCAACAAGATGTCTTACACAGTTTGAATTCAAATGATTTTTTTAGAAGTTTCAGCACTGGCCTATAGGTGTAATATCAGAAATGGAAGTTGAAAACAAATCGAAAGGTTTGGAGTACTCCAATGTATACATAGAGTGCTACTTGTAATATTGATTTTTGATATATTGCCCCATTAGCTCTTGTTTCTTCAGTCCTTTGAGCCCTGTTGACATGCTAGGTGGTAATCTTATTCACTAACAACCAAGCAAAATAAAATAAATAATTCACAAGCAAAGTAACAAACAAAAATGGCTGTCTGGAGTCTACTAGCTAACCATCAACAAATCCATAAGAAGAGCTTTTGCAAATGTCATTATAACACTTACAGTTAATGTATCCAAAACAGCTGCCTAACCCTTGTTTCTCTGTTTCTCTTGGTGCTGACTATGTCCAATCTTATGTACAGACGGGGTGTTCAGAAATGCTTTCAGAAAGAAAATTTACAGTGTTAAAAGAAACATAGATGCTTCTACACGTACCTAGATGGCACAGTGCCAGCCAACTGTTTGTGAATTTAAGGTTGCCTACTTTCAAAGCACTTTTACGAAATCTTATGTACAGATTTATGTGTCGACTAGATAAGTGTATGAACTCCATCATTGTGGCTCTAACGAACCCTAAGAAAAGCCACACAAGATACAAATCAAGTATGTGGAGACACTGGCACATGAGCCTTTTTACCTATGCACTGTAATACTGTATTAAGGCATTAGCCTTTTTTTATATATGTATTTATGTATTGTTTGTTTTTGTACTGTTCCTATGGACCTCCCTTTTGAGTCTGAAATAAAGCGTTAGCCTATATATAAACATTACTATCAGATAAGATGCCATGTCCAAATGAAAATGTTGCATTTGTGATTAGGATCTAAAAACTAGATTTTTTTCCTTCCTGCTAATGTGCACAGCCCTATGATTATGGATTATGAAAACAACAGCGGTGCATTTAGAGTCGTGTTAAGGTATGGGGGGATAGTGTATTGGCCTATGCTTAAAGCAGTTACTTGCACACTGGGTATAATAATAATAACTACAGTTGTGTGTGAGGGCTTCTGCCATGATCAAGCTTCCACAACCTGACTGCTGGATGACGTAACTGTACGAGTTCACCCACCTCCCAACACAACCTAACCCAAATACGCATTTTTGTGCAAGGTTATAAACAGCGTTGTGCTCAAAAGGCGACTAGTAATGTATTCCTTTGTGTGTGCATTTCAATTAATACCCCGTGACTGTGTGACCTCCGGGTTTCGTGCCAGATGAAACCTGGGAAGGGCTGATGCTCTTCTTCATCGTTAGCTAGCTAGAAACAGTGACGCCGTTGGGCCCACGTAGACAGCGTTAACTGTACACTATATTAACACACAGTTAGTTAAGAAGCGAGCAATAAGGTGACAACACCGACAATATGTGCTTGTAGTGTTTCACAAGAAATTAAAGTAGTACTACAGCCCGCTTTGTTTACGTTTAGCTAGGTTAGCCATCAGTCAAAACAGAGAAATCATGAGGCGGCTGTCATGACAGTTAGCCACCTAGCTGGGGTTGGAGACACCGTTTTTGACGTCGCCACAGCCCAAGTGGGCGGAGTTCTCCTTTCAGCGGCGCTATCAATGTTACCAATACAATATTCGGTGCACCCGGGCTACAAGGTCTACAAAACATTCGCGCCTGAGTCAGCTAGCTTAGCTGGCTGGGGAAAGCTAGGGAAGTTACAGCTAAAACGCTGCCAAGAAAGATGCTGCTAAACGCGTCAAGCCTGAGGTTCATTGTGTGTGATAGTTATAACATTACATGATAAACCCCGGCTAGCTCAGCAGCCATGGCTAACATGAGCTAGCATTAGAGGTGCCATTCCGCTGAGCCGTGGTTAGCTAACGGTCACTAACCAGCCTCAGCAGCACCGTCACCACTCACCTTCCCTGGTTTATCCCCTGCTCTTTGTCACTGATAGCTGTGGTGTAAATTCTTCGGTATCTTTCCGCCAGAGCTCGCCCTGAGAGTAGAAGCTGGTACCGACTCCGACAGTCCGACTGGGCTCCTAGTGTCGGACACGAAGCCATACCCGAACCGATGGTGGAGAACTCGGCTCCGGCTCCAGAAGTGACCCTGACACCCAGCCCCATCGACGGCGGCGAGGAGGAGGGCAGGACCCCTCCGCCGGCAGCCGCTGCCGCTGCCGCAGCACACATCATCGTTTTGGAGAACAATGCATATATCACATGAAAGACAGGACAGCTAGATAATAACTACCCAACAGTTAGAATCCATTTGTCATTGAATCCGCCACTCGTCGCGTCACGTGTCCATTACAAAATGCAGAAACGGAAAGATTAGCATCCAAGTATCTCCCAATAATTATCGGCGTGAATTGTAGCCGTTCTGGTGGTGCAACTGTTGTAGATGAGGTTTCCGATCCAGGCGGCGCGTCAACACGGTCCTTATCTCACCTGGGATTCAATATTCTCAAGCCATAACGAGTTTGCTTTAGAAATAGCAGTAACTACATCGTTCCTTTCACAAAAGTATCTTGTCGTATTTCGTTTTCATTCGTTCCTTGAATATTTCTTGACCCCGGAGAGGCAGCACCCTTAGTCGGGCTGCCATCTTAGCTTCATCATCCCTCCCCTAGCTCAGGCTTGTGTCGCTGGGAGCATGCTGGGATATGTTCATGTGGAGAAACTGAGCAATTCTGTTATGGATTATTCTCCAGTTTGGTTTTGTTTTTCAAAAGCAACATTTCATCCCCAATATATAATTATTCTGATGAATACACTATTTACAAAACAGGCTGCATTTATTTTGAAAAGGTCAAACTACTGGCTATTCATATATACATCAAAGCATCATTCATGTATCATGATGTATAGAGGTAAGCATATTTCTTTTGCATAATTTAATATGCCTATCGTTAGAATCTGGGTCTACAGAGGTCCAACTTGGGCCCCTCCCCGTTTGATCTATAATCAGCAGACTGGAATACTATGTTCTTAAAGAAGATGTAATGTTTTGTTGCCAGAAAATGTGAAGCTCTGATCTGATCTTTATAAAGAATAGAGCAGTGCATAAAGGTAGGACTGCCTTGATATTGTAGCTGACACTGGCTGCTTCTCTAAAATGCCATCTGCTATCATTTTATGAATAGTAGTTTGATGGGTATCCATGTAATTCTTTCTCCAGTAACCTCTGTGTTACTGGGTAACGACTGTTGCCCTTAGAACCTGAACTTGCTTTATTGGACCACAGATTATCTTCCACAACGATCGCAACCATATACACCCTATGATTTAATCTGTTTGTGATTAAGCCTCATGTTTTTTCAATAAGCAGGCCCCAGCCTATAGATAAATATATCTATATGAAATATCATATAGTGTACGACTGACAAGACTTGGCATAGATACCACCTAAAGCCTATTTCTGTGTATTATATCTGTGGCTTGTGTTTCATTGTACAGACCAAATGCATAGTGTGTTGATGTAAAGCTGAATTACATGGAAATACAGAAGAACATCAATTATACAATGTTATGATCCCTGATACATCTTCTGGCAGGGATGGCACACGGGTGGGGGAGGGGCAGGGACACTGCAAGGGGAAAAGAGAAACTATGGGGCAACATCAGAAAAAAATGAAGATATTCAGTCATACTGGCAAAATCCAAAACACACTGCACTGCAAAGACAGGTGCAAACACAGTGAAACCTACCTTAATGCAACACAGACATGATTGTATGAGCACATAAGTGAACTTAAATTCAACTCAGTCATCAGGTTCACAATAAACTCAAACTGTCATTCCTTATTCTATTGTACCTTAGGTGCATGACCTTGATTCCCTTCCCTGTCAGTCTAGTTATATGAAACCAGGTGAATCCAGGTGAAATCTGTGATTCCTTACTGTGATTTCCCATATTAAATCCACTTCAGTCATGAAGGGGAGATAGACATGAAGATGAGGTGTTAAATAGGGGTCTTAGTCCTTTTGACAACCATGGACATGGATTGTGCAGAATGGGGTGCAACTCAACAGTAGGAATGAGTTCATAATATTTTGTATATTGATTGTATGTGCCTGTATACATGGATGTATATGTGCATGTGTGTGTGACAGAGACAGAGAGAGAGAGAGAGAAATGGATTTACACAGCCTCTAGTGGTGCTTTATTGGTTGTAAGGCATCGCTGTGGCCCAATGACGAGAGAGGGGTAGGTCTACAGTTTCTTCTCATAGCAACCCAGGAAGCATTCCCAGGTTATTGACCATAATATAAGTGTCAGCATGTATCAGCAATGACAAGTGATTGTAGCAATGGAATTTCTGACTTCTGAACATAAAACCAAGGGATTCTATTCTGAAATTGCAAAAAAAAGAAATAATCCAAATGAAAATGAGCTTGACTGAAATGTAATAAAATGAGTAACAATGTTATTAAGAAAACTGATTGTTATTGCTACCATGTACTGCAAACGCAATATGTATGCTGGATCACAAATTATTACAGTAGGTGCTTTTTCCATAGCCCTCTTCGGGTAGAATGTTGTAACAGAGTGAGCAACCATTGAATTGTGCAACCTGAAGATGCAACCGTACCCAAAGTGCTCAATTAACCCGTTTGTGTCAGTTCTGTCAGAGACATGGAGGGAGGAGGGGTAGAATATCTCCAATCTAGGCCAAGAGGACAGCACTGGTCAGATTAGATCCACATATCCAGAAACTGAGGCTACTATGCATGGTGCTTTGATGGATAGATGGGTTGTACTTCTTTCGTGTATCGTCATCATATGTCCAACATTGTGTCGTGTAGCCACGCCCTCGTCTCAGGTCCCACTCGGAAGAGGCCCTCCTCTGAAGGAGGTCTGTGCAGGAGGCAGGCGGTGGTAATGTGGTTGGCAGTCTGCTCAGGCTCCCCGCACTCACACGCTGCGCTGTCTGTAAGGCCCCACTTCTTCATGGACGCTTTGAAACAGCCGACCCCTGTGCGTAGGCGGTTCAGGAGGGTCCATTGCCGGCGAGGTAGGTCTTCTCCTTCAACGCCATCTCCAGGCTCCGGGACATAATGGTGTAGACGTGTTTGTCCTGCTGACTCCCACTCCTGCTTCCATGCTGCCGCCAGCCAGGCTTTGGTTGTTAGATCCTCCGGGATGGAAGAAAGCATCTCTTGCGCGGCCTGGTTGTATGGGTGGCGGGACTTGAGTCTGCTT
>CABFOS010022771.1:0-10762 GCA_900660315.1 Diretmoides pauciradiatus | reverse complement strand
TGTCACTTTCCATTTCTATCCTCCCCCCACCGCCCCCATCTTGGCGGTAAAGCAGTGTTCACGTCTCCCTGCGATTCCCTGATGCCAACTGATGGCTACACCCATAGACACAGACGCACATAGACAGCAAGACAAAGTGACTGCTCTTTTTATGCCACTTTGTTTATGTTACACTCTCATCTTAGGTCATCCGCTTCTCTTTCTCCCATGCACACTATTGCTCTCTCTCTCTCTCTCTCTCTCTCTCTCTCGCCTCATCTGTTGCCAACACCCACCTTCCCCCCGCTTGCTCTCTTTAATTCTCACTCAATTTCTCTTTTTCTGTGTCACTCCCTTTTCCCACCCCAATTCCTTCCCCCACCCCGGTCACTCCCCCTACTCCTATCTACCTCTACTCTCCCTCCTGCTTACCTCATCTCTCCCTCACCTGCTCTGTCCTGCACACACTTCGCTCTCACTATGGGTAAAAAGCCTGTGAAATTTCCCACAGGGTAAAGCAACACGAGTTTGCTTCTACCAGCTCCGATGTAGGAAAGGGACTGCTATCTGAGTCATTGATTTCCTCTCAGCATTATGGGAAGGAGATGGCTGGGAGGTGAAGGCTAAGAGCCCTTGGGTCGATACACATTCTCATCACAACACCGGATGTTCCACCATAGCAGGATTGTTTTCACTGCTCCTGTAATTGCGGCTGTAATTATCGTCGGTGGACTCTTTTAATTGAGCAGTATCAAGCAATAAAAGACACGTACAGAGATGACAGAGATTATTTGATTCTCATTAAGGATTTTATAGTGTGGAGATCTTCCAATACAATAAACCAGAGTTGTAGTAGTAGTTGTACTGTAGGAGTTGCAACTACCGTAGTGACAATAGTAGTAGTGGTAACAATAGTAGAAGCTGTAATTTCATGCTGTATCAGCACATGAGCTCATGGTATAGATACATGGCTTATTATTTCTCCTTTTTTGAAGTCTTACTAACTGTAAGATTATCTGTTGTTTCATATCATATCATGTGTCTCTCTTATCTCAAACCATTTGCATACTATTCAGTTTCCGATGTGCAGTGTTAGGTTTCATGTTTAATCTTGTTCTGGGAAATGAATAATGGGTACGCAGCTGCTCTCCTATGCCATAGTTATGGAAAGGTGAATAAAAAAACAATCAATGTTTCCTTTGGTGTAAGCAATGAAGACTCAGACACAGCTATTGGCATTTTGTGGTTTGAAGGCCCCTATTAAGAACAGACCAAAAAATATGGGGGTATTGATTTCTGTCTATTTTGGTATCAACCAAGACGTTGGAGTAGCTTTGTTTATAATGACCTTTGTGACCAAAGGTTGTCCATACTGTTTCTGCTGTCAAGTGGTCTGACGTCTACAAATGTTAAAGTGTTCATACCACAATTTACAGGAGGATGGGAGGGGAGTATCAATAGAGAATAGAGCCTGTGTATACTGTGTGTGTGTGTGTGTGTGTATATCTCAGTAGCTCAGCTCTTCCCAGCCATCATATGAGGTGTCTGAAAGCCAGGAATGTGGCAGGGTACTGCAAAGAGGAAGCCTCTCTCTCTCCCTATCTCTCTCTCGCTCTCTGTCTCTCTCTCTCTTTCTTCCTCTCTCACATGCACACACCAACGCCAACATCTTGCCCATCTCAGAGCAGCAGCATTTCTCCACCCACTGCAGCCACTGGCACCAGATCAGCGCCATTTTACACAACCCAGAATGAGCTAAGAAAAAGACCAGTACTCAAACGTAGAACTTAATGGAGAGATAAGGCATTTGGACCAGCTCCTCGGACACATAGATCACCCCAGGTAACATTGCACATTCTACAGATAGCAGCCCTCCTACTTCAGATTCATTGGCTGGGCAGAATAAGCAGGAGCTCAAATTCCCAGAGTGGGACCTTAGCAGATAAGAGATACATAGCAGTGCTGGAGATGAGGGGGAGCATCCGTTCTGCCTTCTTCCTCCTGATCGGGGGGACCTTGTTGGGTGGCCTCAGGTGCCTCAGTGAGGCTGAGTCCCCAGAGGATAGTGTTGGCTCTGGGAAGGTGCCAGGGCTGAAGCCTCCACACCTTATCTTTATAATGGTGGATGACCAGGGCTACGGAGACATTGGCTACCATGGCTCCGACATCCACACCCCTGTGTTGGACCAGTTGGCGGGAGAGGGGGTCAAACTGGAAAATTATTATGTCCAACCTATCTGCTCGCCCTCTCGCAGTCAACTCATGACGGGGCGGTAAGTGATTTCCTTATCATTACACTGGTATTATGATGCACAATCAATTGAATAACTGCATCTGATTTCATCTACTGTAATTATGTCTACAATTTACTTTTTGTATTTTGACTATCTTTAATGTTGTATCCAGAGTTCAAACAATTTACAGTATGTTTAAATGCCCAAATACCATGAAGGATAGCACAATAGTGCATAAATTGACTAGTCTATCTAGCTGATCTAAACATTGAAGCAAAATCACCCTTTTTATTTTGAGTTATGGTTGGATATAAAAGAAGCAAGCATTTGAAAGACTCAGGATGGATGTTTTCCATCTGAGTCCCTCATTACTCAAAAACAAACCTAGATACTTAAAAGTAAAAATTGAATGGTTCATTCTTCAAGTCATTAGCTTTGAATAAAACCCTCTGCTTTCTTCTCTTCTCCCATTCTCCCTCTCCTCTGTGCCAGCTATCAAATTCATACCGGCCTCCAGCATTCAATCATCCGTCCACGGCAACCCCTCTGCCTGCCCCCAGACTCTCCCACCCTGCCGGAGCGGCTGGCGGAAGCTGGTTATGCCACCCATATGGTGGGCAAGTGGCACCTGGGCTTCTGCCGGCCAGGCTGCCTACCCACAGGGCGTGGCTTCCAGAGTTTCCTGGGTACACTGACCGGCAGTGGAGACCACTTCTCTTATCAGAGCTGTGATGGGGTTGAAGCGTGTGGATTTGATCTGCATGACGGAGACAGGCCTGCCTGGGAGATGACCGGAAACTACTCCACTCTGCTCTACATAGAAAGGTGAGCATCGAGGTCTAAAGGTGTTATAGGGGTGTACTTTGTTTTTTTGGTCTAGTTCAGATGTGGTAACAGATATGGTTTGGTACTCACTTTTTAGTTACAAACACATTATATTTTGTGTCTACTGCAAATACATAAAAGCTGACTATTAACACATACACTTGCCTTCAACATGCAACATCCGTTTGATACTGGGATCATGTCCACTCCGGGGGGGGTTTCAACAAGGTTATAGCTTTTTTGTAAGTGGCATAAGGCTGTTAGTTTTCCACAGTGAGATATTCTGTGTAACTGATCTGAAATTGAGAAAAACATTGATGAGGTACAGACTCAGTGGGCACAGCCTGACCCTGGAGACGGGTCGGCATAGACAGACCTGGCTACCCAGGGTGGACAGGCTGTGCTCAGGGAAGGGAAGTGGAGACAGAGCTGCATTTTCTGCTACACTGTGACAAATAATTAAGAAATTAATCCTTAATCACAAAATTAAAAACAAATATCAAGTGGCCTGAGTCAGTGGCCCGGGCCATTGGGTACTCCTTATTGTCGAACCCTGTACCTAATGTTATTCGGGAAGAAAACCTTGAAGTTTTTGTAGTCTCATAATGTAGTACGCATATGCGTGTTCTAATGAAATTTCAAACGTGCATTCCTACAGTAATTTCGGCCACGCATGCATACTGACGTACCACTTATGTGCACTTCTGAATATAGTGCAATACCCTGGCGACACTGAGCATGTAGACCTTTATTTTATTACTGTAAATAGCACTCAATTACACTAAACTAAACTAAAACCTGAAAGAAAGCTATTGCTAACATATACAAACGTAAAGAACCTATTTCAAATGTGTCTTGTGCAGACCGAGCTGTTGTAACTGTATGTAAACACTCCAAATGTCTTCTCTCTCCATGCAGAGTGAAGCAGATCCTGAGGAGTCATGACCCCCGTAAACCACTCTTCCTCTACTTGTCCCTCCAGGCCGTCCACACACCATTGCAAGTACCTGACCACTTCCTGCAACTTTACAGTTCCTTGGACAACCGTGTGAGGCGCCACTATGCGGCCATGCTGAGCTGTCTGGACCATGGGGTTGGGGAAGTGGTCCAAGAGCTGCACAGCCGCGGGCTCTATCAGAACTCAGTACTGATATACTCATCTGATAACGGGGGGCAGCCACTCTCTGGAGGGAGCAACTGGCCACTGAGAGGTGGCAAGGGGACTTACTGGGAAGGGGGGGTCCGTGCTGTCGGCTTTGTCCATAGTCCCCACCTGAAGAGGAAGGGTGTGGTCAGCAGGGCACTGATCCATGTCTCTGACTGGTATCCCACACTGCTAGGGCTGGCCGGGGCCCTGAAGTCCCACCGTGGCCTAGATGGCCACGATGTGTGGGAAGCCATCAGCGAGGGCCTACCCTGTCCCCGCACTGAAATCCTGTTCAACATCGATCCAGTCTCCAGGCGCCCTGGGGAACCCGATGACAGAGCACTGGTCCTCAACGGCTTTGGGATCTGGGACACAGCGGTGAGGGCAGCCATACGGGCTGGCGACTGGAAGCTCTTGACGGGCAACGTGGGTGACGGGGACTGGATACCCCCACAGACTCACCCTGGAGGTCCGGAACGGTGGCAGGTGCTAGAGAAGCAGCGCAATCAGCGGGGGAAATCAGTCTGGCTATTCAATGTCTCCTCTGACCCCTATGAGAGGTCAGACCTAGCGGAGGTGCGGCCAGAGGTAGTGAAACATCTGCTAATCAGGCTGGCAGAGTACAACCAAACAGCTGTGGTGGCCAAAAATCCACCTGATGACCCCATGGCTGACCCCGAGCTCCATGGGGGGGTGTGGAGCCCTTGGCTGGGCTTGGAGGGGGAGGTTGGGGATAGTGGAGAGGAGGATGAGAGGAAGGAAAGGAAGACAAAAATTAGGCACTGCAAGGTGTGCAAACTGAAAGCCCTCTTCAAAAAGGTGGGGTCACACCTGCAGAGAAATGCCCTGTTCTTCTAAAAGCCCCATCACAGACAGATAAGACAAAAGGCAGACAAATAAACAGACATAGACATGCAGGCAGGCCGGCAGGTCAGATATCAGTTAGCCCAACAAACAAATAGGTAGGCAGACAATTAGGCAACCTGACAGACAGGGCAGTCAGAGCCGTGTGACTGGCTGAGCAAGCTGACTCACTGCCTGTCCCGCGGCCAAGCTGCAGCAGGGTGGACCATTGTTGAGCTGCGTAGGGAACAGTGTGTGTGTGTGTGTGTGTGTGTGTGTTCGTGTGTATGTTTGCATTAATACAGAGATAGCGAATGTGTGCACGTGTAAGTGAAGCCTGGAGGGATGGGGAGAGAGAGGAAAAGGAAAGGCACAGGGGTGTGACAGTTGGATGATGCCTCATCTACTAGTCAGCAGAGAAGATCCTTCAGAATGACACTAAGACACCCACAGGGGTTGTTTTTGTCAAATGTCACCCTTTTTTCTTTGCTCTTGGGATACACTTCTGCTCACTGTACATTCCCCAGCTTCCAAAGACCTCTGACCACCACACCACGTCCACTCCCTGAGGCCACAAAAGCACTTCTGCTGACACAATCACTCATCACTGGATGTCCGGACATTGCTTACAAATCAATCTCAGGTAATAAAATAATGGGACACTGGTTGAAATTAAAGTCAAAAATCGCTCTTAGCATCTCATGCCTACACACAGTCACTGCAGAAAGTGATGACCCAAAGCCATTTTGAAGGCATACTTTATGTGGGAACTCATACTGATTGAGTGTGATATATCTGCCTGCTGGCTGTGCTGTGATGCTGATCTAGCTGGATGGCAATGGATCAGAGGTGGCACCGAGGGCTGTGTCTCCTTCTACATGTACCACGGTAAACAACTTCAGTTATATTAGGTACCACGTCTACCTCTTATCTCTTGACTCCAACCATCGTGTTTGTACATGCATCTTGTGTATGTGTGTGCGTGTGTGTGTGTGTGAGGGGGTGGGGGTTGGAGAGCTTTTAGATGGAATAAACTGAAGTAGAATACGAATATAGTTGAGATTCATCATCATCCAAGAAAAACTATAACCCTATAATGACCCCTATACACTATACACAATTATCGAAAGTTGTATCAGGGAAATCAGTCAATTCATCAAGGAATTGGATCGCCCAAATGTTGCATTTATGTTGTATGAACCCAAAGTGTCCTTAACAATGGTAATCTAACTAGTTGACTTATTTTTCTAGTTTTATCGTCTTTCTGTTTTTTATGTATGTATACTATGTTGAAGAAAGAAATTCATTAAAGCCATATTATAATACCTTCAGGAATGTTCTTTAGTTTGAATGTGGGTATTTCAATACCTAATTTATCTGGACACATCATTGCCATGCCTGAAATAACAGTAATCCTTGGTGAAATTATGATTCAAGCACTTGGTACCAAAGTATATGTACTGTCAACTTTAATTGGTTATTTGGTGATTGGTCTGTTGTCAGTCTCATCCTCTCACAATTGAGTTTATGAGTAGAATGGTTTAGTCTTGTTCAATCTGTTAAAGATTGAGAAGATAAACTAGGAGTGGAGACTGTAGACTCGAGGCTCTCCGTGGTAAATGATGCTTTATGAGAAGTACTGAAATAGATTTCCACCTCCTTCATCTTTCAAGAAACCGAAGGCTTCTTGAAGAATGGTCCAATGTCCTGCTACAGAGTTCAGGACTTGTATGGACTTGTAGCCTTATTACGTACTTGATATTCATGTATTGTTACAAGTTTCAGTACATGAATGTATATTGTTCACCCCCTGTATACATACACGCAAAACATGATAACACCAAAACCCATAGGACAGGTGAAGACAAATGTTACATACCTACACATCCGATTCCCAGGATACTGTAATGGCTTGCAGAAGTAAGACAGTCAGATGCACTCTCTACATCCCAAAATACACATTAAAGTTAGATAACTGGTTGTTTGATGGACTCTGTGGCAAAGAAATTCCATTCCAACAGCCCCATTACAACAAGTCGTTTACAGAGTGATATCCCTGAGTGGATAGTGGCACATTCACTAGAGTCCCTTGTACTGTGAGTGGCTGCCTATTAAACCTTGAAATAGCTCTAATGTACTACCAAATACTTACTTGGCACAATCTGATGCTTTAGTAATTGACATACAGGCAGCAGGTCCACAGTGTTGTACTCTACATGACAGACAGTCCCCAAGGGAACTATTAAGGTTAACGCTTGACTTAAAAAAAGAAAAAAAGATGTGATAATTACAATTTGCTGAGATTTGATCATAAACACAATGACCAATCACAATCCAGACATGCTAAATGGGGATAGCATTTACTGTGATTTAGCATAACCCTTAAGCAATGATGTCCTATGGAAGCTGTAGGTTCTCCATGCATCTTCTGCTGTGTGCACTCCTCATGCTAAATAATGCAATGTCATGTGATGAGGCAAGAGTTAGCCAAACAGGAAGAGGAGAGTGCACTGTTGTCTCTGCTAATGAGCAGCTTTTATCTCACAAGACTGAAACGTGGCCCTGTTGAGCTGTTGATCCTCGTATCTTAGCTTTGACTTGACTTGTTTTAATACATTAGTGCCTCCCATGATTCTAAACAACAACAACAAAACTTCACCCACAGGCCAACGTGCGGCTCATCCGTATATGAAAGGGCAAGTAGGCCAATATAACATACTTTCCAAATCCCAACTCTTTTCCCGCCTCCCCCTTGCTCCCACTATCCCCACCCTCACCCAACATCTCCCACATTTCCCTCCCCATCTTCTCCCATCTCCCCCATCTCCCCCCTCTCTTTTCCTCTCCCGACCTCACTCCCTCTTCCACCCTGCCGTTACCGCCCACCCTTCGACCTGCTGCTGCACAGCCTGTCCGAGACTCGTCTGACAGGCACATTGCAGAGAAGCGTAGGAATTAACATGGAGGTATCTCTGCAACCTTGCTAATTAGGTTTTCATATTAGAGCGGCTCCCTGTAATTATGGCAGAAGCTGGTCGCACTGCTCCTGTGCTCACCGCAAACACTCTGAACACTGTGCCAGATATGCACTCACAGTTCAGAGGCAAAGCAGAGAGAGAGAACAAGAGTAAGGATGCACTTGTTCACATTAAGACATTTTGTACATGTGAACTACAATGTATTCTCTTGTGTTGCAGTGTAACAAATCAAATTGTGTGTAATGTGATTCTGAAGGGAACAAGTGGGTCTATGTAGATTCCCAAATGGATATACATTGTGAAGTGGTTTGCATATCCTCCTTTGGAACCAACTTGGCTGCTATCACCAGATTCAGTCTCTCCTTGAATTTGCAGTATTTAGTCTCCTAGTAGCGCTTGAATGTTTGCCAATAAATAGGAATAAAGAACTGTATGATTTTTGAGATAGTACTGTCTAGTACCGTACAGTATGTGGATGGATCTATGTAGCATCTTAAAAACGGTTCTATCATATAACCACTATTTGTAGTATGTACATTTGGCACATTTTCTGGAGTTTATGCAACTGTTGGCAAAACACACACACACACACACACACACACACACACACTGCAAGGAGGAAATATTAATACCCTTCATGAGATATTCATGAAAGCTCAGCTAAACCTTTACAGTGCAGCAGGCTATTACATAACACACATAATTCCCTGTCTTTTATACAATGATGCTCTGGCTTACAGTTGAAATGCCCAAAACTGCATATGAGTCTTAGCAGAGCCTGAGGTCCTTGGGTCCCCATTGGCTGTTCCAAAGGTGGTGGACATGCTTATGATGATGATGATGATGATGATGATGATGATGATGAGTGAGGAGGAGTCCTTATAAGAGCAACAATAATGGTGTTATACATGAAGTTCCTTGCTCAGCACCAGGGAGGCAGACGGGAGCGATGGTACAAGCAACGTTAAAAGGCACAGACTAAGGAACCGTGTGCATTTGGCTGTAAAGGGAATAGCCTATGCAAAGGTACTGTTACAGGGGAAGGCAGCTTCAAAGCTACAGTAGCACAGTGGGATGTCATATTGACTGGACATATAAGGTAAACAGTGAAGATGGAGGCTCGTGCCAGATATCATTATGGCTTAGTTATGGGTTATTTGACATGTTGAAGCTTGCTGTTTCCTGTGGTCTAAATAAGGGGGGCAAATGACACTGCAGAGCCCTTTTAGGGAAACTGAAAAGGGAAAATAGCAAAAATGCAAAAATAACCACAGGCAAAAGTCACATTCCAATCAAAAAAAGCTCCAATCTTTCAATTTCAGCACAAAATGTCTTTGTCAGTACTAGCACTAAATTCAGAAGCCTGTAGTCTGAAAGTCTATAGACCAACCAACAGCACTGCTATATATAAAATAAATTATGACTTTAAAGGGGAATAGGGTGAATAGACTACTTTATGATAACACAATACAGGGTTTCCTAAACCTTTTCATATCAAGGACCCCCTAATGAATACATATTGGACTACAGACCCCATTTTGATGAGTTTGTCCCAAGGAACCCCGTCTGAGGATATAGTGTTTGTAGTTAGATGTGATTTAATGAATGAATGAATGAATGAATGAATGAATGAAAGCTTTATTTGATGGACATCCATTTACATTGAGCTATGCATATAAAATATACACAGATCAGATGCTCTGTTTTGAGTGAATTATAGCTTTACGCTAATTTACAACACTGCAGACAACACTTCTGTGATCCGACCGGTACCTACACTCGTTTCGCTCGTCGATTTACGCAAATGAACGATCCGTGATCCGACTCGAAAACATTCGTTCATTTCACTGAACGAGATCCAAAGATCCGAGTCTGAAAAAAGATCTGAACTTCCCACCACTTCTAACTATACCCAGTTCTTCTAAACAAACCGGAAACGTAAAACACATCACTTCCTGTCTGCAGAGTGTTTCTCCCAGGAAAGACCTACCTCACAACAGGTGTTTGGACCAGCAAATACAAAAGCTTTCATGACCTAGTAGAGGTTGATTCACTACTGTGTTATATGTAGAGTATATATAGAGTATTTATCTACATGACCGTGTCACTGATTATTACTTTTTTTTATCTTTACCCCATTTCCTCCCAATTGTTCATGTCCAATTACCCCCTGCCTAAGCAGTCCCGGTCACTGCTCCGCCTCCCACTGTCGGTCTGGGGAGGGTGTAGACTAGCACATGCCTCCTCCGACACATGTGAAGTCGCCAGCCGCTTCTTGTACACCAGCCGGCGAGGAGTTTCACCGGGAAGGCATAGCGCGTGCGGAGGAACACGTTATCCTCCCCAGCTCCGCCCCCCACCGACAGGCGCCCCGACCGACCAGTAGGAGGTGCTAGTGCAGCGACCAGGACAAATCCCCGTGTCCGCTTCCCACCCGCAGACGCTGCCAATTGCGCCTGTAGGGACGCCCAGCCAAGCCGGTAGCAACCCCAAGGATCGACCCAACGACCTCGGGGTTGGTAGGCAGCGTCTTTTACCGCTGGACCACCTGGGCAGCCACTGATTATTACTTTAAGTATATTTTTACACTGGCAGTTTTACTTCTACTTGAGTACACACATTAGCATAAACCTACTGTACTCACTGGGCCAAGCTGCATTCCTTCTGATAAAGACATTCAGCTCACATTCCTCACAACAACCAGCCCTTCACACACACACACACACACACCCACACACACACACAACCACACCCAC
>CABFOS010022761.1:0-10584 GCA_900660315.1 Diretmoides pauciradiatus | reverse complement strand
GTAGACGCATAATTGATCCCTATTAATTTTCAGGTACAGCTGCAACTGAGATTTTAGTTCTGTATAAAATTAGTACTGCATACATTGTCCCCTTCAGGAAATCTCTCTCTCCATGATAGTGAAGGTAGAATTACTGTAGGTTTTTAAGAAGATGAAGAGCTCATTGCAAAACTCATTAAAAATAGTTAACAAACTGACATTGCTCTATTGAGCATGTACATATGCACACACACACACACACACACACACACACACACACACACACACACACACACACTAGACAGTAGATGTGTGTGTGCATCTATACAAACACGCACATAAACACCCACAGTTTCCATCTTTCTGTGGTATCTGCAGCCAAGTTGTTGTTTCCTTTCTGTGCTGGATGCTTTCATCTCCCCTCTTTGTACCACAGTCCCTTAATGAAGGGCAGTGTGTAAGGGAGAGGGAGTTCACACAGACACACTGTTCTCCCGCTCAGAGGAACATCAAAGACAACCATTGATTCTTCTCATCCTCATTCCCACGGGTGCGTAGAGCAAGGTAGGCACCTCTAAATGAAAGACAGAACTGACAATTAAAACTAATGAAACAAATCAATCAACCAACTGGCACCGGTGCATCTTGTCTCCAATTAGAATTCAGATATCAGGAGATGTCTTCTTGCTGAGTGTGTGGGGGACCGGCGGGCCCAGCGTTGATCACATGGCATCTCCGAGAAAAGTCAGCCCTCCCTCCATGCTCATTACATGCAACGGGGAGCTAATGAGAGAGCAGGCTGGGTCTGACCGCAGTCTGCAGTTTAACGTCTAAACACATGGCATCTCCATCCACATCGCCCACGGTGTCAGGCTCAAATCTGCCTGCCACATGTGTAATTAGCTGCTATCTGGCATCCAGCCACTCTCATTCCTTCACTATCAGATCATGAACTGTTCTGTGGGCAATAACAGCGTTTTAGCATTTTGGAGCAAACAGTTCCTGTTTTCCAATAATATTAAAAAAAAAAAAAAACCTGTCACACACTCAACTACACAGTGTCTTATATCGGTTATGGGGAAGATGGATGAAAAATGTGTGTGGAACCAACATGTCAACAAGAATGACAAGGAGACAATGAGGTATTAGACTGCTATTGTCTTATGAAACAGTGCATTGGATATGGACGGTGTTCCATGTAAACAGGATCTGTCTCCCAGACGCCTTGACATAAGAGACAGACAGACAGAGAGGTGTGTGATGTTTGTTCCTGCTTAATGCAGCAGTTCTGCCAAGCTTCCCTAAAGCCTCAGCCTACTGCCAGACTTTTATGTGGGATAGGGTAACCAGGGGAAGCTTTCATAGCTCCCTACCAGGTGACATCACACATCCCCCAGCAGTCTCTCTGCCTGCCTGCCTACCACCCATCCTCCCACTGGAAAACACTGCACATCTTTGTTCTCACGTCCCCCCCTCTTACTCACCCCCTAAATATAAGCACACACACTGCTTTTAGTCTATTCTTCAAACCATATGATACACAACCAATTTTGAAACATGCATCTTCAAAAACAGAAGAGGCTAACATGAAGTTTGTTGACACGGTTCCCCTAGCCTCAGGGGATGAAATATGGCAACTTGATCAGATGACTGGATGTGTATCCAAGTCCAAACATATGCTGGAAAAAAATACGAAAACAGGATACGTTCTGGAAACCTACTCATATAATTTCCAAGCTATGTGGTTTTCTGGAATATTTTGGATAGCTTATTTTTACATAAATATGTAATTAGCTTAAAAACAACTTAGCTTGGCTATAGAGCAGGTGCTACTATATTTAATTATCTGTTTGGGTCCTCTTTTCTGATACTTCTGAATATTGTACTATGCAGTTCTGTGTCCAAACCAGACCAACAATCTCAGTTATTTCCTTAAAGACTGAGACAGTATCTATGGATACAAATACTGAGCGGCCAATAGCGGGAGTTCTCCAGGATGTACACATTTTCTAGAAATACAAAGTCACCTGAAGGCACCACAGGAAAACCCAGGTGACCACCAACCAACAAGTAACCCACCATTCCTGCTCCCACTGGCCATTAATTGGGGATGACTGGGATTTCCCAATGATGAAAATGAGGATTGAGTAGTATCAATATAATGAAAGGAACACCACTCTGTAAACAAACTGCTTACTCTGTGCCACAGTGTGAAACTGGAGAGGGAGTGGGGCCATTGAGAAATAAAACCCCTCCATTCCAGAAGAAACCAACCTGGCCTTGACTCAAAACCAGATGTGAGCTGTTGTATTGAAGGGAGAGGGAGAAAAAGAGAGTGAGGCGAGGGGTGGAGGGGGTGAAAGGGGTTGTGGCTGAATATATGGGGAGCTAAAGACACAAGGCCAGTTGCACAACTTCTGTCTCTTCTCTTGCAAGAGAGTAAAAAAAACAATATCCTGGTCTCTTGATGGTTGAACAGCAAGCTTTCCCCCACTGGTTGATCAGGCCTCAGATTCTCAGTCCAAGTCAGGGTGATTATGGTGCTCAGAGCCAACAGGCCAGATTGGCCACAACGAGGGAATAATACTACGGAGTAGCCATATTAAAACAAACAGTACAGCATATACTGGTGGATTGGAGTTTGTCTTCCAAGGAACATGCATCATTATCACAGCCCAAACCTAAACCTAAGCTCCAGCGTCTAACAATATGCCTCTGTATGAGACTGATAAATTCAGACATGAAATCACTGGGTGAGGACCCTTATCATTACACAGTGGTCATTCAGTAGTGAGTTATATATATAAAAAAAACATGCAGGTATTTGAAACCAATCCTCCTATGGGAAGGAAACACTGTCAAGTCCAGCCTCAAAGATCATAATCTTACCTCTTTCAATCCTTGCCATTGCTGGACAGCTGAGAATTTGGCTTTGTCCATTAATTGGGATCGTTTATCTATCTATCACTGTGCCATGGCATGTCTCTCTATGAATGGCAATGAGGTAAGAGTAGAATGCCATCCTGTCATCTGGACTGGGCTCATGTGGCCCAGATGGCCTTTTCAGGGCGGGCCGCTCTCTCTGAGGTGAAACAAGAAGCAGAACCTCTCTCTTGGCAGGACATGAAGCGCTGCTGCGAAGCCTCTTCAGTCCCAGTACAACAACAGCTGTGAGGAGAGATGAGCATGCTTGTCTGTATATGTCAGAGCAGCCTGCAAACCACTGAAAGTCACCCGTGCCCCTTCAATCAGGGGAGAACATCTCCTGGACTCTGCATGCTCCCTCCAATCCCCTCCACACCCTATCACTGATCTTCACTCGCTGTGATAATGACCTGCTGGATGTCATAAACAAAGATTAGTATCGCTGGCTGACCACCCTGCATCTGTCACCAGTGCTGTAATCAGCCTGCCTTCATTAAAGCAGGCTTTGATTGGAGTCTGATGTAATGGAGTGCCCTCCTCTCAGCTGTCACATAGGCAGCTACTGTACTGTACTGTAACTTGGAAACTATGTGGTTCTTGCCAGCATGTGGTATCTATGGATCTGGGTTGGGCAAATGTATTAAATTATAAATGTATTTCACAACAACATCTTTGATGTATTTTAGCAATTTTAGGCCCAAAGTAAAAGACATAATGGCTGTCATGATTCACTAGACGGAAACCACAAAAAACTGACGGTGCCATATACAGTATGGCTGTACCGCACAGAGCATGTTGCTTTAATTCAAAGTTCTCTGTAACATAATATATATATATGTGTGTGGACTTTTATATGACCAATTCCATGGGCGAGTGCACTCAAACATTTAATGGTCTACTCAAAAAAGGTATAGCAAAATGGTTTATTTTAACAGTCACAAGTAGCAAGAAACATGTTTGATAAAACACAGAGCTGTGTAAAATAATGTTTACTTAGTTTACTAAAGGTAAACAAACTGGACTCGAGCACCAGACATCAAGAAAAAACATAAGATGTACACAAGAGCCAGACGGGACACACAGTGCAGATGGCGAGAGCACACACAAGCATGCACGCACGCACGCACACACACACACACACACACAGGCAAACAAGAGAGCAAAGAGAGAAGCGACGGCATATCAAAGCTAGTGTGGGACAGGCGGTTAGACCCAAACAGGATGTTCCTCTGTTTCTGGCCTCCATGTGAAATTCTGTAAGCTCCCGCGCAGGCCCCTGGCTCTTAAGCCTGGCCAATGGGGAGCGCACCCAGGCCGATAAAGCTGAGGGGATTTGTTCCACATTCCACAGGCCCTTTAAACAACACAGTGGATCTCAGAATGCCAGGTTGTGGGTCAGGTGGCCGGGACACGGATCCCATTATGGTCCCATGCAACTCCACCTCTCACGCAGTGGGGTGGATATACGCGCAATAACTGTCCAGCTGAGCAGTAATGGAAACTGGTCAGCTGCAATGATGACATGCAGCCAGGGGTTTAGTGTGAATTTACTCTCCAACCAGTCGTCTCTCAATTTACAGTCAACAAAGCTTCTAACCTTTACCATAACTCAACAACTCCTAAGCACCTTTCACTTTGTCTACGTATTATAAACAAGAGGGGGAGTACTGCTGGGTGACAACCATTTCAACACACACAGTCTCTCTTGTAAGGGTGTATTTGGAACTGTAGTGCATGGCAGCTTCCCAGCCGCTTGTTTAATACTGAGATGTCACTTATCATTGCCCTCACCTGTGAGATAACCGCATAACCGCCAACACGGGTTTAACTGCCCGTTTTGTTCATGTGAAAAGGATCTAAGTCACAGCTTTGAAACCCAGGCCCGATAGTTCATAGGGGCGAGGCTCTGT
The DNA here is from genome assembly GCA_900660315.1 of Diretmoides pauciradiatus. Classification (NCBI taxonomy): domain Eukaryota; kingdom Metazoa; phylum Chordata; class Actinopteri; order Trachichthyiformes; family Diretmidae; genus Diretmoides; species Diretmoides pauciradiatus. The sequence goes on along the minus strand of CABFOS010022761.1, from coordinate 5,770 downwards.
GGTTGGAGGCTGGTGGAGCTACAGCCGTTACAGTGCTCCTGTGGGTGACTGAGAAATGTAAACAAACCATGTTAGGAGCGAGAGCTACGCACCAGGGCCGGTGTAGAAGATTAGCAGCGTTGCTCCAGCTATGTCATATCACAAATGCTTGATGTTATCTCTCTAATCCTATGCATATACTGACTTTTTTTTTTTTTTTTTTACAGCTGCCCCCTTCATACATTCACATCTAAATCTGTGACACACCCACTGTAAAAGGCTACTGGGGCGCTGGAGGAGCTGCCTGTCGGCTTCCTCAGCATGTGTTCCAGCAGAATAGGGACCAGGTCAGGGTCAGACCCCAGCCCTGCAGTCCACTAGTTACTGTTCCCCATGGGTGAATCACAACTTACACAGAGAAGTGTAGATTCACATGACTGCCAACGATAAGGGGAGCTTATGCAGCCGTGACCAATCAGCCAGTAATGTAGCGTGAACTCTCAACACATCCATCTGGGAGGCATATTGGGCAAACAGAGAGGGACGGCTGTTGCACTGTACTATTATTGCATTCAGCCCTCAGGGGGAATCAGCCAGTCAGAGACAGCCAAAATACAGAGTACACTACAGTAGGATGCGATGATTAACCAAGGCGACAGGCAAGCAGACAGGCAGAGCATAACAACCCATATTCTATAGCCCAACTATTCTTAATACCCCTTACTGCCAAACCTCAGGTCCCCAGAGACACCACTTCTTTGCATAATTGGTAGCATTGCTCCATACTACGAAATATGTAAGACGAGGCTATCATGCCAAGATAGTTTGGGTATTGCAAAAATGGCTTGGCGTTGTAAACTGTTGCAAAGTTGACATAGACATATTGTATAAAAAAACAACAACAAAAAACGCTTCTCCATGTTCATCCATTAACTCTCTCTGAACTGTTCTGTAGCTCTCTCTCTGACTGTCTGGCACTACTGTCTCCTCCAGTCTGTGGGGATTGCCAGTCTCAGAGACCACGAGAATTCTTTACATTGGTGCAAGAACAGGCTTAATTCCAAGCTGTGAAGTTCCTCACAGGCCTGGAACTGGACAGGGGGTCATCCCAGGGTCAACACCAAGAGTTTTCCTGAGGATTCCTAAAAATACACTCCTGCTGGGCACAGGAAGTAGAGGAGACTCCGTGATCCTCAGACGATGTGAGCCTGGATATGTAAAATGGATCATTGCCAATGGGCCACTGGCTGTAATGCTTTGGCATATATTACACAACTTCCCATGAATAAAAGAGATAAAGCGGATATTTGAAGATGAACAGATGAGACTCAGAAAAATAAAGTAGCGCATGAACCAATTACTCATGCTGTGAATATCAAATCATGGCAAGCTCACTCATTCTTCTATTGAATTACTCTCAAAGGATATTACTGGTCGAAAAAACATGCATATGAAGTTATCTTAAAGATTAATTCGATTTGAAATCTCAGCTACAAGACAAGACTTTCAATGAACTATTGAAATAGAACTTTTGTTAGTGACACAGCATAAACTGATGTGAGATTAAAGTCGGTGAGGCTGTAACTTCTGCGGCTCCTCCTTTTGGACTCAGGCTGCCATGTGTGCACCTTAGTGACCTGACAGGCTAGCTGTGTGCGTCTGAAACACTGTTCCCCAGTGTGAAATTCTGGAACGTAAATTATCCATGGCACAAGCAGAGATCAAAAGGCTATGGTGCAGAGGGCAGCTCAACTCAGCTCCACCTCCTTCTCCAACTCCAGCTTTTGCAGCAGAGTGCACAGAGAGCTGCTGCTTTCACAGCCATAATTATTGGAAACAAGGGCTGTGAGACTGTGAAAGAGTATGCACTAAAACATGAGCTGAGTTCTTCTAGACTACTTACTTAGATTGCATGAGCCTGCTTATACATCCTTATCTTATCTCAGGTATAGAAAGGTACAAGCCTTCATACTGATGAGTTTCATTGTAAAGTACACCAGAGGATGAGGGCAGGGGTCCAATAAGCCCACATAAAAGTAGTGTGACACTCAATGTTTGATAAAAGTTTGGATCTGTGCTTAACAAAGTAGAGGGTGCTGATATATAATAACACCATGAGAAAGCAGTTACCAGGATAGAGCAGGTCTCATACATGTAGCTGAGCACATGACACTGAGGGTAAAAGTTCGGATATTCTGACACACTGGCATTCTTGAACTGATAGGATCAGCCAGGCCCTTATCAACATCAAGCAGTAGGTGCTGCATGTAGAGCAGGCTCCTGCTGAGCTGCACTATATGTGAGCTCATTCCCGTCTCGCTTTACAGGCCAGTCACCTGTTTCTGAATCTCTGCATTGCTTTGGCTTCAAACTCACATCACTCACACTATTTCAGCCACCAACTTTGAAAGGAAAGCGTTGAACTTTCAAAAGCAAATCTAAAGTTTCATAATTTTACTAATTTGTATAGTGTTTTTTTATTTGTTTTTTTACATTTGACACATTTTGGTACTTATGTGAGGATTATAGTTAGAACTTCCTGCAAAACCCCTTAATGGTCTCCAACGGTCACCAGGCTACGGTGGTATCATTAAATAAAGTCACCTCATGTGAGCAGATGGTGTCTTTCTGAGAGACTCCCAGTAACATGGGCAGGCATCTCAAGGAGAACTGCTGTTTATTTGAAATGAGCCTTTAGGTAAACATGTTACATGGCACAGAGGGCCAGGTCAGCTTTTGAAGTGGACGGGCTCCGGGAAGAAATGGGTGGGGGAAGAAAAGAAGGCTGCCTTGAGAGGAAATGAGAACAGTGGCCTCTTTCAGCACTGTTTCATCCTCTCCCTCCCTTTTTGTCACATATAGAAAGAGCACAAAGGGCCTATAGGCATATAAACACATCAACCCAGAATGAGAGAGAACTGAGAGACACTGAATTCTTAGTTATAGTGAAAGAACATGCAGGATGAATCATAATAACCATTTAGCTAAGTTAGCAGTCTTACTCAATTCCCACCAAAAAAATGACCACCCATGACAAAAATCAACTGCTTACTTTTCGAGGAAACCCATTAAGGGTCTTGATGAGGGGAACAGGTTTGTGTAACAAAAGCGAGTTAGCAGCCATTCCCCATCGGAGAGGAATGTGATGTGCAGAAGGAGGGCCAGGCCTACACTGTCTGCAGAGCCCAGTTCCAAGCTTTGAAGCTGCTAGTATGTTTCAACAGCTAACCACTTTCAGATGGGACTGTGGCGTTTTATGAGCTGAATAATAGCGATACCTACACATGTGCAGGCTTGGGGTCCAAAAGAGGGGGAGGCTCAACTAGCAGAGAGAAAGATGCCTAACTCTTCAGGGGTTGCAATTTGGGTGTGTTTAATGCATCTCATGGTATTGCATTCCGTGGATGTAATTGGAGGATAGGAACACAGAGGATGGAGCTGAGTATTGTCAAAAATCATATTAACAACAGCTCTGGTCTCTATTACACCTTTTTCTAAATGGACTTGCGCTTCACATCTTATGGTATATGGGTTCTTTGTGGGGGAACAAACAATCCAAAAATCATTGTAATACCCCTGAATGTCAAGGGACTCCTGGTTGATCTATGCAGAGGCTAAGAGGTTTAGAGTTTCATTCTCACCAAGGCTGCCCACTGTTTTCAAAAGAGCTTCAAGCAAAATAGCCTCACAACAATGTGTAACAATCAGGGCCAGCGTCTCTCTGTGCCCTCCGCTGGGCTTTTAAGGCCTGTGTTTTGTTTTGTTTTTTGTTGCATACAGGAAGCCAGGGTTTGTGGTGTGTGTGGTGCTTCACTCTGCAGCCCCAAACCTAGCAGGGCGTCAGGTTCAGGAATGCAGAGCAAGGATGAAGTTTCTAAAGTATTCAGGAGTGACTCTGAAAGCTTTTCATACAAGAATAACACAGAGAGTGAATGTAACCGAGTCTGCCAAAGAGAGATGCACATTACATCAGAATATAGTATTATATTATGATAGAGTTGATGAGTAGCTTGAACTATCACCAGTAGTTTGGCCTTAAGTTTTAGATGTGAACATTCCGCGTTCCAGTGGTAAAATACGTTTTGATATGTAGACTAGGTAGGTGGTTACTGAAACTCTATCCTCAATTTTAGACATTTTTTGTCCTAATATTGCATTACTGTTTGTTTTCCGCCTCTGTCTTTGATTTCATCTGCTTCCTTCCCTATTCATTGTTTGTCTGCCAAACAACAAAAACACAGGTATTTGTACGCCTTATGTTCTAGCTATCCAATCCTAGCTATCGGTGTATTGTTCTACACACTGAAATGTAGTTTCCGTAGGCTAGCACCAACATTGTGAAATATATGTCAGGTCAGCATCTGACCTTTACGAAGACGATCTCAAGTTTCCACTGGCTGAACTCAGGATAACAAGCTCGCGTCCAAAACCGGCTAGAATTCCACTCTGCTTCTAATATCTCTTTTCGCTTAAAGCAAACAAGCAAAAGACTTTCTCCCAATCACACGTCTAGAAAAACAAAATATAGAATAAAAATAGATTGACAACTATTATTCTAATCATGTAAAGGTTGTGTGTGAGGTCTGGAGCCTACTGTGTCCTCTCTGGGGTCACCCCACACACTAGGCCTATTGAAGCTCTAATTAAAACAATGTATTCAATTAACAATGGCTATAATGACAGCATATAATAACACCAATAACAACCATAACTGAAAAAATATAATATTCCCTTGGCTGCTCTAAGGCTTGCGAAATGAAGTCCACTTGGAAAAGAACTAAAGCTTTCTAAGGGGGAACAGGGGTTTATGTGGAAACATACCTTACACACTAAAATGTAATAACCTTTGAGTCTCCCGGTGTTTTACTTGGCTGGGAGAAGCATAAGATCAAACACAGACTTGGATCCAGCAGCCTTAGCCAAAAATGTCAGCGCTAAGCACTGGGCTCCAGCTCCAGGTATTTTCTTTCCTCTGGCAGGGAGAGAGCCGAGAGACAGACCAGTGTTAACCCTCCGCGGGGCTGCCCCAAGCAGCCACCAGTACACTGCTTAGTCTGCTCCACTAACCATGCAGGGGAAGTGAGGTCTCCCTGCTGCCAGGTGCTTGTCGGTGACCACTGGTGTAGGGCACACAGTGTCACTGACAATCTGGGACGGATTCATTTGGGGAGAAGAGTCTAAGGAAGAGAAGATCTTCACATATATTTTCACTTTCGCCCAATGCAGCTCATTATACAATCGAGTTGGACTGATTGCTCTGACGTGTGTAAACAGAATTTCATCAAAAACAGTGATAAGCTGTAAGTTACTTCAAAGGATGGAGGATGAGACTCTCTGACAGTTCCAAAGGCGACAGAGCTTCATTCCATATGTGTGCAGATAAAAGCTAATATGTGTGAAGGAACTGTCATCTCTCTTGTCTAAACTGCCGCAATGTTGTCTCCTTACACGCGCTGGAACTGTCAAAAAGCAACGGTTATTTTACAGACCAAGTTTGATTAGGCTTTTCAACATTCTAACATATAACATATACAGTACCATATGCATTTAGAGGGTCCTTGGTCCCTGCTGATGGCCAGAGAAAGGCCTCACTAGCATTGGTCACAGAGAAATTAGGCCGAAAGTCAGCAAACAGCTTCAAAGTGCTTCAAGACAGTATAAATATCCTCAGATAAATAAACATTTAATCTGCCTGCAGTGTTCTAATGTCTTTTTCCATGAAGCACAGGCCATACAAACTTCTCCTTCCCTCTCATTTATTCACTCACTCACACACACTCTCTCTCACACA
>CABFOS010022752.1:0-10850 GCA_900660315.1 Diretmoides pauciradiatus | reverse complement strand
GTATTTAGGTTTGGGTAAGTGTGCCATTGATTTTATGTGTGTGTGTGTGTGTGTGTGTGTGTGTGTGTGTGTGTGTGTGTGTGTGTGTGTGTGTGTGTGTTACAGTGTAGACAGTGACAGGCGGGCTCTTTATCTAGGGTACGGGAGGAAGCCTGCTCTCTGACACCTCTGTCTAAACCTGCTGACCGCAATGCTATAACTCACACACACAACCACACATATACAGTATATACTCACACATAGATATACAGGCAACAACACACACACACACACACACACACACACACACTTTCCTGACTGACACTAGAGAGTCCAGATTGGCTGACCTGACTGCTCCACAGCCATATCATTTACAGGACAGTGAGTGTTTGTGTGTCTGACCTGTACTTGTTGATGTTGGGGGAAACTTCTAGACCATTATTCATGTCTATGGAAAATCCTGACTCAGGGATTCACATTAATATTCGAATGTCCTCTGTTGGACACAGAGTGCAAGGCCCAGTAGACATGTGCATAATAGGAAATTATGATAGCCACTCCGCCCTTCATACAAGCGGTGGTGGACTCAGACGGTCTGAGGGGCAGGAGCGGAAAATAACTAAAAAGGGCACCAGCTGCATGCGGTTGGGCACCAGCGCGCAGAAAGGGTACTGCATCACATTATCTCCATTGGAAGGGCACCATTAGGACACTTCATCATGTTTTCTCACACCTTGGACCACTGTAGAGGGCACTTCATCATGTTTTATCTACCATAGTTGCACCCAAGACAGCACTTTTGCAGCTTTTTTTTTCTAACATGGGGATCCCGCCCAAGTCCACCAGCGCATACAAGCATGATGCAACACACACACAAACACACACGCCTGTTCCAGTGCTGCCAGTGTGTATTCAGTATGTATTCAGTCAAATGTGTCCCAAACGAAGACACACAGATGTGAAAGATGATACACCCTCTCTAAGGGTGCGTTCTTCCTTGAGTCCACAATAAACATTAAAACAAGAGGCTGCGACCGCCCTATGTCTGGAAAATGGAAACATATTGAAACACTGGACCACAAATGATTTAAAGTAAAGCACTACAAAACCAGCACGCCAAGTCCTTGGATATACCGGTATGCTTCAGACTAGAAAAATGCATGAAACCTACTTGATACATGTGGACAAATGATGCTATACAAATTTTGATGTGCAGAAGGAGAAATGAGGAGACAATCATCACAGCCAGTCTAGTGCTGTCCAGTACAGGTAAACCACGTCGCTTCTGACTGACACCGACAACGTTGTCTCTTCCTCATTTCTCCTTCAGCTTGATGGCACAGCAGCACCACTATGCGGCAACCTTCTTCCCTCTTACCTCGCAAGCATTTGGTTGAATTAAACAGGGACACATAATTGTGCCTGTGAAGGCAAGATGGAGGAGGCAGGAGACTCAGTGTTAGAAGCTGACTGTGTGTGTGTGTGTGTGTGTGTGTGTGTGTGTGTGTGTGTGTGTGTGTGTGTGTGTAGGGGTGTTAAAAGCATTTTGGAACCATTAGCAGCATTTTCTCTCCCATCTCTCACTGCCTTTTAAAACCAACTGTCTGACACATCCCTGTTCCGAGTGTATGTGCATCTGTCTCTAATAGAAAAGTGAAATCCTGTCGTCTGAAAGTCATTCTCAACCTCCTCCTTCAAAACATGTCATCATTATTATTAGTCTGTCTCCCCGCTTTTTGTCCATGTTCTTGTTCTTTTTTCATCTTTCTCTCGCTGAGTCAGAAGATGTGGACATCCTCCTCTTTTATAACCTCCATTAGATGAAAACATTTTCTCTGTCTTACCAGTTTTCTTCTCTCTTGTTCTTCTCTGGTTTTCTCTCCGCTCTTTTCTACTTCTGTCACACTCTCTCCCCTTTTCTCCCCTTCCACATTCTGTTTAATTCCTTCATTCCCGTGTCTTCTACTTAATCACTGTCTTTCATTGTCTTGGTGGGGTTCCAGTCGTACCCGTGCTAATGGAAAAGGAACGTTACTCTCTTCTCTCCCTTCCTTCATCCCTACCTGTACCTCTTTCTTTCCTTCCCTACTCCCTACTATGATCTACTTCCCTCTGTCTGTCCTCTCTTGAATGCTCGAGCTTTGTCATCATTATGGTTTTGGTCATTTGTAACAGAGAGAGAGTTAGGACCCAGCAAATCCAGGGGAATAGTTGAGGAAACAGGCTCAGCATTACAGGACCCAAGAGAACAGGGGAAATCTGTCATTGGTCTTTTTCCTACATTGAAATTCCATCAGCAGGTGCCAGTCTTTGTCTGATGTGTCTTCATGTGGATCTGATCTGATTCGTTTGGTGAGGGACCATACTGATGCTGCTTTAGCACATCAGCCACCGACCACGGAGGGGGATTGATTTAGAGCGTGTGTTTAGTGCGGCTGACTGAGTGTAAGAAGACTTTGACATGTTGTACTGTAAATCCAGCCACTATCTTTCTCATACTAGAATAACTAGAACATTAGTCTTAGATGTACCTAATCTTGTATAATCTTTAAAGGGCCAGTTCATGTATTTTGTTATAATTTCCCTATTTGATACTTCTCTGTGATACATGGCGTACAGTCAAACTAATGTACTGCCTTGAGGCCCATTTTAAACGTCCCGTTTGCTTTCCTGGTATGTGTTGTTGGACAATCGACTGTGCCACCAGAGATTCACCTTGCCCTGCACTGCCTCAAAGTTGTTCTATCCTACTTTATTGTCAAATAAATTGTACCCTTTTTTAGGTACAGCAGCCCCTGGTCCCACTCATTCTGGGCCATTGATTGCCTGGGAAATCCAGCTATTGGTATCTTTATGGTTAATACTTAGTAGTAACCATATCCACTGATCCACTTGGTCACATCTGAATTGATTTTCAGGACATTTCTTCATCCTTCAAATAAATTGACGGAGCTTTTCATACATGGACTGAGAGGGTGTGTCATCTACCACTGACTGTTATTGTATATATATATGAAAAAAATCTAAATCAATCAGGTATCTGGTCAAATAAATACAGAGTGACTCATTAACATATATTACCCCCCCCCCATCCAACCTCCAAACCACCTCCTGCCTCCATCTCTCTTCTCCATCACACACATAATTTTTGCAGCTGTTTTTCTCTGCCTGTGTCTGTCTGCTTGCTTGGCTGAGTTCATCTCTATTAATGAAGCCTGTTAGTGTCAGAAACACTGAGCTAATCCTACCCTGGCTACACTGCTTAGTAGCATCTCACACGCCCATACACACACTAACGATCCAACAGGCTGACTGACATACTATAGATACACATGGACTCATGCACATACAGTCACAGGAAAGCTGGTCTGAATTAATGTGTGCAATGCTGCCATGAAGCGGAGTAGGCTTCAGTCTTTTCAAGAAAAGTTTGAAGCCCATTACAGTAAATTAATTTAATTGTATTCACAAACTTTCTAAGATCTTCAAGGCATGTAAGAACCCAGCCAACAGTTTTGTGGTTCTTGATGCAGAAGATTGAGACAAGCTGCTCTGGGTCGGGGTCCCAATACCCCACCACTCTGCTGATGCAACGCTGATGATATAGAAGAAAGCTGAAGACAACAACCTCTCTCTCACTCACACACACACACACACACACGCCCAGACAGTCCACTCTTCTTCTTCTTCGTCGTGTGGGCGGGGTGGAGTTGTTCATCCTCATTCCCCAGGCTCGGGGTCGAGGGTTTATCCTTTTACCACCCCGGCCTGGGGAATAGGATCACCCGGGGCTACACTTCCGGACACACCAAAGACTCTCATGGTGTAACAGTGCTCTTGTCTCTCAGATTGTGTCACTCAATAGACAAAGCCATCTGGCCCGCCTCGGAGGTGCAAAGAGACTCAGTAATCCAAAATAGAAGCAGTAATAGAAAAGGTCAGACAAAGACAAAAGGCATCTATAAAATTACTCTGTCTTGGTGTTGTACAGTAAGAGTGACAGATTTAGTGCAAGTCTGATGTATTCATACAGAAGAGTAATATGCTTTGGTCACAAATGAGGATATTGACTCATATCCTAGCCCTGGTTATAGCATTAATGTATCCTAGATAATAACCTGTTTCATGTCCTTGACACGTAAAATCATTGAATGGAACACTGATGTGGCCTCTTAAAAAGGTATGATTTGGACTGGAGCCGGAGCAGGCGCTACAGCAAGACCACAAATAGCAGGAGATAAATCTGCTGATGCGCCTTTCCTTGCATCACAAATCCTGATGATTACCCCGCACTTCTATGTTTTGTGTGAATGATTTGCTGTGGTTTGATCAGTGGCTCAGCCATTCAAAAATGGATCTATCCTAACCTATCCCTAAGAACGCGTGAAAACTCTGATCTATGGTACTGCAGTAGGAATTGACCCCCATCGGATAAACCACTCCAAATTGCCTGGCTGATATATGGCTGGCCCTTGTTACCGCTCTCCCCCCTGTCAATTTTCTCCATCCGCCTCAAGGTCAGCTCTCCGTGCTGTTGGACAAAGGAACAGAACAGCTCTCCTGTTACTGCCTGCCTGTCTCAGATGCAGCTCACCAGCCCATCAGGCCTCCACCCGTCCGACCCTCTACTCCAATCACGTTTTAGACACATGAATGACTACATCCGCCTCTCTGAGACACCAGAGGGGTTAGGAGGAACGAATGTGTTGACAACACAGAATGGCTCCAAACCAAATGGGTATGGGGTTTATAAATACCATATAAGCTGATGGGCATGCAGCTGTCTCTTGAATGCATATGGTTTTTCAGCGGTATTGAGTTATATTGACACGTCCTGACAAAATCCTCCTAGATTTTGTTAATGACTTTACTTTTTACTATTTTAAATATAACGTGGAAAACTCAGATGAGACAAAGATGGTTCATTTTCATTTTCATCCATTTGTCCGATGGAGTGGGAGCACAGGACTCTGAAGTGACAGCAAAAGCATACCGTGGTTGTAATAAAGATGTTTTTTGATGTGAAGACTTTATGTATTTGTGTTTCTACCGGGAGCTACAGTAGCTATGACCTTAATGTTAATACATTCTAGGACTAAGACTGTTATTTACCTAGATATCACTACTTGTTCTTTTGCTAGTATGGTAGCGAAATTGGTATTAAATTGCATTCAAAGTGGTCTTAAAAAGGTCTTAAAAATTTAACTAGTTGAAACCTGCAGATACCCTGATTATATCTTCAAGGTATCGATACAATGTACAAGGATTGTCACATTAGCAGAGGAAGAGAAGAGACATAGTTCTTGCCATTTTTCCGTCTCGCAGGTGTCTGATTAGTGTGTCTGATCACGAGTGAAACACTGTTGTTCATGCTTTCTTATTCTGCATGATGAGGCTAGAATCTGTGGCGTCATTCAACAATGGAGCTCCTGTGGAGAGGGAATGGTGTAGGTGTTGTTTTCACAGGCGTCATCCATACACACAGCAGCCTACTCTGCTGCCTACGTGACAGATCTTGACTTGCAGGCTGAACAATCCCCACAGCGAGGGGCGTATAGAAAACAAACACGTTAGCTAAACTTATTTTAACTCATCTTAACAGTTTGTTTTTCTTTTTATAGAGTTGGGCATCAAAAAGAAGTGTGTGTGTTTACATCTTTAATGATGCCCATGATAAATTGGGTTATTACAACAGCAGAAAATAGGATGCAAATCTTGAGTATTTGAAGATAATACAGCAAATAATTACAACAAAAGAGCATATTGAGGATAATACAACATATAGATACAGTGTCTTTGTTGGTAGAAGATGATTGCAGGTGGTTCTATTATCAGATGATATTTTCAGAAATATGTCCATTAAAACATACAGGCTTCTAAACAGATATATACAGAAAATATGTATGTCATCAAAGTCAATTGCTATACTGTATATAAAGTCAAAGACCTCCTAAATCACTTTACACCTTGTACTGTTCCTACTTACTGTGTGGAAGTGTGGGGGAACACATACAAACACAGATCCAATCTTCATCCAAAAGAGCCATAAGAATTGTAAATAAAACCACTTACAGAGAACAAACAAACCCACTCTTCATCAAACTAAAATCACTCAAATTTAAGGATCTGGTTGACTTCATAACAATTTAAATCATGTACAGAGCAAATAATCAACAGTTGCCTAATAATATCCAAAAGTTGTTTCTAATGAGGGAAAGTGAACACAATCTCAGAGGAATATTTATTTTCAAAAGACAGTTAGTTAGTGAGGACAACTGCAAAACTGCATTGTATCACAACAACAAAGCGAGTTGATCTGTGGAACAACTGCAGTGAAGAATTGAAAACATGTAGAACATTAAGGAAGTTTAGACAAATCTTTAAAAAAAATAACATACTGAACAGGTGTAGGATGGATGAACAAAGAGGTGGACAGGAATAGTGTTGCTTGGTAACTTGGTACAGGATTAGTAGTGTCTTCTTTTTAGTTTGTTTTTTTCTTGTAATTTTGTATATGGTTATGTTTGTATTTTTTTCTCTTGCTTTGTTTGAATATTTTTTTTAACATTTTTTAACAATTTGATTGATGAAGTCTAAAAAAGGTTTGTACTTCATCCTACGCTATTTTCAAACATTGATTAGTTATTATTTGTGTTGTTTTATTTAATAGGTTATTTTTATTGTATTGTTTTGCTGCCAATATATTTTATTTATTTATTATTTTCTTGTTTTTGAAATGTTCGAAATAAAAAAAAATCAATCAATGAACATGAATGCAGATTGTGCAAGCAGAAAGAGAGATGTCCTGAGCAGCCCAGAGCAGTTCATAGAGGCAGCCCCCGAGTTCAGCCCCTTCTACTAGCCTGAGGCTGGGGCAGGCGTTATGGCAGGAAGCGTTGTAGTATAGCCGGATGTCAGACGGCACAAAGCAGTGCTTGAAGTGCTCCCCAAGTGTACGTGTGTATGGAAGGGGAGGAGGCTCATAAACAAAAGATCAAAACAAAGCATGCGACTAAGTTATTTATCACAAGCCTCTCTATAGTTGTTGTTTCTGATCCTTTCTCTGGCTGCTTTTGTGGCCCCCCAGCAACATGTAACCCCGTGAGTGAATGTACTTCGACAAGATTGTAACAATCTTTGTTATTTTATTTTAATGCTGGTAAAAGTAGACTTCATATAAAATGTCTCAATGTATGATCCAAAGGCGCTGGAAGAGACTGGCTGTTGTTGTTGCTCTCATTAGGATGCAGGGCCTCCCTTGTGTTTGGCCACACAACATGATACAAGATTAAATGATGGCAGTAATGCACTCACCTGTATCTAGAAAACAACCAACTACTGCAGCCATTGTCCAGGATGAATGTTGACACAGTTGGCAGTTTGGGTACAGACACAATGCACCTGTCTATGGCCAGGTTTGTTCATTTGTTTTTGGATCTGTTATATTGCTCTGGGTACTAGCTCTTCTTGAAAGCTGAAATTTCCAGTGAATGATGAGGAATATAGGGTATGAATATAGGGTAGGGTATGAATACAACTATGGTTTCCTGAGACAGAAACAAAGGGGACACAACTCAAGGACCTATCAAGTGCATTATATACCATAGTAACTCCATATGAGACATACATTTTGAGTTAAGCTTAGTGTGTATCATATACCAGGATAGCAGCACTCCTCTGATGATGTCTAGGTTCCACACAGGAGGAGAGTCCAGCGAGCCAGGATTTACTCCACTTTCACCTTTACCACCCTGCCTGGGCAAAAGATAATGGCCCCTGACGTTTCACCTGTAAGAGGCAATTCTATTTGGAAATGTTGCTGAGCCTCTTTTTGCTGAGCGCAGTAGAATAGGATGCATCTTGATATATCTTACCGCATGTGAAAGATGGGAGTTCTTATGGTTGATTTTCAGTTGGTGGTTTGATATTAGATTGTTTTTTGTTTTTTTTTAAAAAGGGCCATGGTGTAATTGTATTCAAATCCAGTGAAAGCTGGAGGTGTTGAAATGTTCTCCGCAATTTCGTATACAAACTTAATTTGGTTCTTGGGTACACTCCTGGGGTTGACTTTGAAAAATAACCAATTTTATCATACATGACATTGTATTTATTGAATGGTACCAGAGGCCGATACTATTAATTTTATAGTATCTGGGTAGGTGAGGTTAGAGACACAATACAGTAAGCATTGTGTTGGAAAAGGAAGCAGGTCCTTGAAAACCACAGAATTTGAGTCTCCAAGGAAAGATTATATCTTAAATGTGTGTTTTGTTTAAACTATTTGAACAAGGAACTGTGTATAATCAAGGTCCACAGGCAGTTTCTGTACAAAGGTGTATGTTGATGGCGTTTTATTGTGGTTGAGAATGTAGAATATTCCTTCTACTGTATAGGACTATGTTTCACATACCTGAGCTAATCAGATGCAATCCTTCATAAAACCATATGGTCTTTTCCATTTTTATGTGGAAGTTTCTCATCTTTGCTTTCTCAGGATTTAGACAAGTGAACATTGGTAAGATGAAACACCAGTTTTTAAATAGGGGACTGTTATTGAGCAAGTTCACCCAAGTGCATCCAATAATTGGATGGGCTTTGATTGGATTTGTTCTGATTTACATTTTAATGCATGAATATATTACACTTTATATGTTACACTGCATTTGAATGTCACAATTTAAAAATGTTTCTTGCTCGGCCACTATAGAGTGGTGCAGGGATGACATATTTTTGTAGGCCAACCCAAAAGTTAGCATCGCCCTGGTTCCCTTGACAAAAAGCCAATGGGATTTTTCCATTGGATTTTGGATTATTGCAGAAGCTCTGTGGCAAACAAAAGTTTATGATACTTACACGTTTTGCTCAGCAAGATAACCTTCACAAATGAACACCACTTTTATGATTTTTCAAGCGTGAATGCAATCACAAGAAGTAAAAAGCTATTAGGCTATAAACGAACTACACCACGGTCACATGACTTCAACACCACCACCACTAAGCTTCCAAATAACTACTAGTGGAAAATACTATAAAGTGATAAATCTACAAGTTGGAAAGTCTGAGTTAGAATAGTTTGTAAGAGCGTGAGTATAAACTAGAAGTTGTAAAGGATCTAGTGAGTAGATGACGTTTAATGTCCCCGACAACCTCTGTAATCTCATTTAGCCACTTGTTAGCAATCGCCTTTTAAAAGCTTCAAAATTCACGAGTGGGTATTTACTGACGTATTTAATGTCATAGTACAAAATGTGAAAATCTCTTAAGCTTGTGTTAACCACAGACCTTATTTGAGGCATCTAACCAAAAACCCATTAAAAAACCCCATTGACTTTGAGATGAGGGAACCAGTGCTAAGTGCTAAAATGTTAACTCATTTCCTGGTTTTAGGACTCATTCCTGCATCACAACCTTGATTACTGATCATGCTTTATGCTTTATAAACCTCTCTGGTTCCTGACTCATAGAATAGAGATAGACCAATTACCTCCCAGGACAACAACAGGTCTGACATGTAGACCACCAGACACCCAAACATTCTGGAATGGGAGGGAGGAAGATGTCATTGATGTCATTGTGACACAAGCAATCTCAAGCAGACTCAATGACATCTTCTCTACTTTCAATAAACTACTGTCTAGAGAAGAGAGAACTCCCCCACACTGGCCTTTTACTTGCAATAAACTTTATTAAAGCAACATACTGAAATGTTGTAGCTTTAATAAAGTTTATTGCAAGTAAAAGGCCAGTGTGAGGGGAGTTATCCCTTCTCTTGCCTATGGATATTTCCTCCTACGCACCTGGCTACAAGAAATTGAAGGTGTGCATCAGCCTTTACAGTCTGGTAATTAACTACTGTCTGTCAGAAAGGTTATTATTTCTTACAGAGGAAGATAGAGAGATAGAAAGAGAAAGAGAGAGAGAGAGAGAGAGAGAGAGAGAGAGAGAGAGACAATGTGCAGGTACCCACAAAGAACAAGACAGAAGAAGACATGAAAATAGAAACAAAGAGAAAAACATGCTGTAGTGATATAGAAGCACTGGATTTACTTTTCAGATTGAAAGCAGTTGTGGCAGCTAACCCTCAATGTGAGTTCAGATACAACAGGGGGCACCCAGCGTGCCTGAAGCTACAACGTACCGAAACGTTGTAGTTTTAATAATGTTTATTGCAAGTGAAAGGACAGTGTGGGGGGAGTTCTCCCTTCTCTTGCCTATGGATATTTCCTATTACGCACCTGGCTACAAGAAATTGAAGGTGTGCATCAGCCTTTACAGTCTGGTAATTAACTACTGTCTGTCAGATAGGTTGTTACCTCTCGCCCAAGGACGGTAGCGTCCCTTATTTTGTCTGTTCGTTCGTTCGACCATGTACAAGATTATGCAAACCAGAAACCATGAAACTCAGTGGAAGGCTGTAGAATCGGTCAATGACAACCTCCTGAAATTCTGGGGCAGATCCGAATCACAGGGCGCCATGTAGGGCGCCACATACACACAAACTGTTCATTCATTCATCTGTCCGTGTACAAGATTACCCAAAAAGTACCAGACAGATTTTCATGAAACCCAGTGGAAGGGTGTAGTATTGGTCAACGACGACCCCATGAAATTTTGGGGCAGATCTGAATCACAGGGCGCCATGTAGGGTGCCACGTACACAGGAAGCGAGGTCTAGTTGCTTAACGCATCATCCCTTTGACATTCTACTTAATATGTATGTTCCCTAAGAGCCAATGGGCACTTCCACTTTAGCGCTGGTTCTGCTGCTGGTGACTAGTAGTTCTCTTTCTTGACTACCTACGTTGAATGCACGCATGTAAGTCGCTTTGGATAAAAGCGTCTGCTAAATGACTGAGATCGGAAGAGCACAC
>CABFOS010022751.1:7882-18692 GCA_900660315.1 Diretmoides pauciradiatus | reverse complement strand
CTCCCGTCAAGAGTTTCAAACCATTTATGGTACAAATATACAGTTGTATTTGGCTCTCTAGAGGGGGAGCGCAATAATGTACAGAGCAGAAGCCAGTAGATACATATGAGATATTGAATAGATATAAATTCAACAGACAACCATGACAAGTATATTGATGAATAAGGAGGAGGCCGGGGTAGTGGAGGGAGTACAGCAGTGGGCAGCAGGTATGAAACAGGGATGAAAGAGGAACGGACAGCTTAAATGGGTTAAATTGGAGTTTCTTTGGATCAGCTGATGATCAGCTGATGGGGCGCGCATGACTACGTGTCCTGAAGTACTGCGATGTTCCACAGGTTACAATACACACATAGAAATGTCCTACTCTAAGACAGATGCAAGAAGAGGGAGAGGGAAATCAAGAATGCTAGAAGAAGAGAGAAAGAACATATGGATGAAAGAAAGAAAAAATAGATGCATGGTGGTTCTTGTATAGATCTGTCAAGATTGTGTGTGTGTGTGTGTGTGTGTGTGTGTGTGTAGGCCTGTCATGATAACTACTTTTGTTGGATGACATATTGTGCCAGAAATAATTGCGATAAACGATATTGTCACGTTAAGACCATTTTATGCCACTGATATAATGATAATATAATAGCATAATAATGCAAGTACACCGTTTCAAGGAGCAATGAACTCGGGCTCCGTTAACAATAATTGCACTAAATATTAAACATTTGGCACAGGGGTAGAGTCATTCATTCCTTAACAGGCAATATACTGCCAATCCAGTTTCTCAATGGTTAGGAGTGCTGTCACGTTTATATTTGCGCTGCTGGCAAAGACAACTGTCAGGGAGGAACCTCTCCATCTCCAACTGCCGTTTTTGTTTCTAGCTCAGAAAACTGGATGGGATGGTTATGTTTTAATTGAGCTTTTAGGTTAGTTGTATTGCCACTTTTGGTTGCCAGTTTTTAAATAAAGTCGACATACCGGCTTGTTCACGTTAATGGGCTCTCCTCTCTCATTCAGCTTAAAGCCAAAACGTTCCCACACCGGAGCTGTGGAATGCGCCTTTGAAACCAAGTGCATTTGGACTTTATTCTTCTAAACTTTCTGGCTGGAATTATGCAGTCGTCGGGAGAAAAACCTATTAAAATACTTATTAGCCTTGAGTAACACGTTATCTTCACCTGACGCTGTTGGAGCTGCCTGAGCCTCCGACACAGAGAGCAGACGAGAGGACGGAAGCAGCGCGACTGGCTAAAATGTTGGTGACATGCATTCTTATGTAAACAAACACGCATGTAAACACAATGGGCAACATCAAGGGCAGCAAAAATGATCGAGGTCATGTCCAGATATCGCACGATAAGTCGATAACGTAATTATCGTGATAGGCCTATGAGTATGAGTGTGAGTGTATATGTGTGTGTTTGTGTGTTGTGTGTGTGTGTACCTGTGACCCCATTGCCCAGGCTGTTGTCATCTGGCTGAAGGATCTCTTGGTGTTTGTAAGTGCCATTCATGATCCGTGCTGAGGAGCCCTCCACCACACCGTTGGTATAGTGTTCTGCTTCGATCTCCATCTCACTGTCACTGCACGCATGCACACGCACAATGATGCTAAGAATTCAAAGAGGATGTTGCTACTTGTCCTCCCTCCCTCAGTAAACAATTATACCAAGAGCTGACAACAGTGTATCACAGCTCAGTCCAGCTATACAGTAGTTTGCTTTTGCCCCGCTGATATAGCAGGCCCCACATTTCTAACCTTTATATTTTTAGACTCTGTTACTGTCAAATCTAACCGCACCTTTGCACACTTGCATTCCTCTGTTGAGGCCAGATATAGGCAGTTCAAGAATCTCTTTTTCATACAGAGCTACATTGCTAAAACACTTCTTAACATACTAAGCCAAGACATAATGTCGTGGGTACCTGCTACATCCCATCAACGTGCTGCTGTTAGATAGGATACAAATACCTTGGACCACTTGTTTACTGCAGGACACACCAGGCTTAACACACATTCTGCCTACTAAGGTGAAGCGGTTTTGTCCGTCCTATACCGGCCAAAGTAGTGGCCCCTACCTGGTTTCCTGGGTGCTGTTGGCGCTGTGTGGCTGGCTCTTGGTGGAGTCGGAGGAGTTGGACTCGGAGTAGTTGACAGAGGATGGGGAGGAGGAAGAGGAGGAGGAGGCGGAGGAGGACACGCCGGGGTACTTGCCACCGCTGCTGCTGCTGATGCCGCCGTGGCTCTTTGACTTGTTGGTGGGAGTCACCCCGTTACTGCAGGTAGGGCTGTCTGCTCCTGGAGGGGGGGGGCAAAATGGGACACAGACACACACACCTGGATGTTTATACTGGACGATAAAAATCTAGGAGAATGTGTACTGTATGTGTGTGTGTGTGTGTGTGTGTGTACCTCCGGCGTGCAGGTGTGTGTTGGTGGCTCCGTGGCGGGGACTGAGGCTGGGCGAGCCAGGGTAACTGTCCTGAGACTTGGGGGAGCGAATGCTAAAGCAGCGAACCTCGCTGTCTGTACCGTTCACCATCTCCACAAACTGACGACACCTGGGAGGCAGGACATACTGGTGTTAGACTGGGAAACTGCACTGGGACTCTTTGCCCACAGCATTACAGGGTAGATTTATCCAGAACACTCAAGTCATTTAAGAGACGATTAGAGGAAACGTTCATGATCCCTGCGGGGGAATTGGCTTGTTGCAACAAGATAGGAAACAAACAGAAAGATAGAATATATACAAGAATATAGAAAGGGGTGTATAAACATATGCAAATGACAATTGAAACACTAGAGCATGTTGGGTAGAATGTGTGAATGACAGGAATGGACTACAGCAATATTCGGCTGTGTGCAAAATAACAGCCGAAATGACAAATGAAGAAGAATGAATGCAGAATATGCACAGAAACCTCTACCATGAATACATGAAATATATGCAGTATAGGTGGAAACATTGTGAAAATATAAATGTATGCAATAAATAACAGTGACAATGATATGTGAATTTACAGAAAATATACATGATGTGCAAAATATTCTCATTAAGTCCGCAGCCATACAGTAAGCGTCTAGTGGGCGTGTAGATCTGCTGACTGGAGGAAAAGAAGATGTTTCATTCTCTCATACTAGTTTTCCTCGTTATTGGGTGAATTTGCAAGAAGTCTAAATTGTGGGAATAAGGAAATCACACCCAGTACAATATCTGGGAGACAGACAGGCTTGAACAAATGTGGCTGGAAGATGAAAAAACAACAACAAAACAAAAGCTAAAGGGCAGTTGCACACTGCGCAACCCCCTGCCCCCCAAAAAAGCACACACACACACACACACACACACACACACACACACACACACACACACACACACACACACACACACACACACACACACACACACACACACACACGCTCTGGGGTGTGAATTCCGCCTTAGCATCACTCTGAGCCTCTACAGAATGAAGGTAGAGCAGCAGTGCTTGGGCGTACGGGCGCCTTGTGACACTACAACTGCATTGTCACTGCAGTCCTGTATTCGATAGTCTTTAAAACAATTTTACAAGATTTTTATTATATTGGACGAGACAAACACATAACCTATCAACAGTGACAAAATGACAATGATAACAAGTGATTGTCATGATACAGGAGAAGGATAAAGGGAATCTTTGAAAGCTGCCTCGTACAAAGAGTGAAAATATGTTGATGACATTCATGCTCAGGTTATAATTTATTTATCTTTCTTTTGCAGGCTATTAAGCTTAATCTAACAAGAAATATCCAGTTTTAGACTAGCCAGTCTACAAAACTATATTCAGCCACCTTACCAAGGTGCAATGATGAGGTTACAACTTCCTCTAACAAAGTGTAAATTTGGCTTAACCACTAAATTTGCTTCAGTCAAAAAATTGGTTAGGGTTGACTTAACTTACTTCAACATAAAAGAGTTGGTTAAGGAGTGATGTAATGTATGTCACTAGGTTGGGGTTGTTGCTTTAGCATGAAAAGAACTGAGTTCTAACTTTGTTTAGGTCTCCATTATGATGTGGTGATTTTGAAAAAGGTCAACTAACTTACTTCAACATGAATAGTAGGTTAGGGTTGTGTTCTAGCAGGCTGGGGTAAAGCTGCTGAGTGGCCTCTATGGCCTCACCCACCCGTCCTGCCAGAACCAGCTTCTGTATTCCTATTGGACAAAAGAACACAGAATGTTATCACGGAGACATTCTTATTGGTCAGGAGGAGCCACGCTATCCTAGCAAGCATTTGGCGGACGGCAATGTGGTCATGTTCAATGTCAATTTAAACAAACTTTTCACAATATAATTTCATGGCACGGCAAAAGCTCATATTAAAACTTAAGCTTTGGAAATGGTTTTGAACTAATATGAGAAAGATTCAGCATCAATAATTCTGTGGAAATGAGCAAAAGCAGGATAACACTTTTGAAGAAAAAAAATCTGAAAACCCCTGATGAAAAATGCTGAAATAGTACTGATGAAAATACATTTATGATGAAGACATTTCTTTCAATCAGCGCTCAAGAAAATGAAAATGTTGAATAGTGTGCGTTTTCCACACTCACTCTGTCTGTTCTTTATAGAGGTCTGGTCCTCTTGTATCATGGTCTCCGTGGCTCTGGCAAAGGCTGTTGCTGTGGCACAATACCCATGGTGCACCAGGTAGCTAGACACCATACTGCAGAGAAAACAGGTTTAAAGGCTTAACAACATTAAAATGATCCCAAATCCTCTTTCTTAGACTTGGACGCCTATGGCTGTCTTATTTCAGACCTTCCACTTATTAAGAACGTCAATGTCCTTCCTGGGCTTAAGGAGAATTTTATTCTTAAAAATACCCTGAAATCATGGAATCGATTACATAAACATTTTGGTATTGACATTAAGGCTTCATGTTTGGCACCTGTTTTAAATAACATTGATTTTGTACAATCATTTTTTGATATAGGTTTTAAGATTTGGAAAGATGCTGGCATCTAACTATAAAAGTGAGGAATCTCTGTCTGTACGTATGTAGGTATGTATGTTCTTCACATATCTCGAGAACCGTTCATCCGGTCGACTTCACACTTGGCGGGTGTACTGCCCATGGCCCAACGAAGTGCACTGTTGAGTGTGAAGTTGTTCTTGAGAAATCATTGTGAAGTTGTTTGGATCGGGGGTGCAGTGTCAGAGCGGCAACCGCATAGGGAATGTGTAGTTAATGTCACATCGTATTGGATTGGGGGTTGTGTAGTGTCGAGTGTGTCGATCAGATGAGCGGTTCTCGAGAATCGGCCCGTTCAGGACAGGCACGCTTCGCATGTGCACAGACGCGATCCAAATGGGCACACCCCCCCCAACAACGCTGCAAGAAGCAATACGGGAGACAAGCAATCGGCCCGTTCCAAATGGGCACACACTCCAAGCGGCCACACCCTTAACAGGCACATGCACTAGCTCTAACAATACAAGACCTTTATTATGATGGAGTTTGAAATCATTTCAGCAATTACAAATTGATTTCCAGCTCCAACAATCCCAATTTTTTTCATTATTTACAACTCAGGAGCTATATTAACTCCGTACCTGAATATAAGACCGGTTTGAGCATGTATCCTAAAGCTCCTAATATAGGTCACAACACTCCACAAAAAAAGTAATGTTACATTTATGAACATCTATTCGATGATTGAAAGATATCTACTAATAATAGTAAATTGTCTTCTTGGGGAACAAATTTTGGCTTCCAATTAGACGGGGCAATGTGGCGGTATACACTTGAACGCTAAGAATGTAACAAGCTCAAACAAGTCTCATGAAACCCAATTCAAAATTATTTACAAACTACATATTACCCCAGCGGTTAGGTACAAATATGATCCCTCATGCTCTCCCATGTGCCCTAAATGCAAAGCTGTACTAGGCACCAACATCCATCTATTCTGGACCTGCCCAAAAATTATGTGCTTTTGGGTATCTATTCAAGAGGAAACCCAGAAATTAGTTGGGATAAAGATACATTTGCAGCCACTCCACTATGTTTTAGGCTTAGATGTAGATACTATGGTACCAAGAGGACACAGAAAACGTTTAAGATCACTCTGGTATGCAGCTCGTCTAGTAATTCTACATACATGGCTAGATGACAATCCCCCAAGAAGCACTCTATGGTATGAGAAGGTCATGGGCATGTTGCCCTTGGAGAGAGTGTGTCATGTGCTAAGGGACACATTACAAGACTTTGTAAGGTACTGGTCAACGTTATCATTATATATGGGTACCGAATGGTCTGATGTATTATGCATAGGAGTAGCTAACCCTATTAACTAGTGCGGGATAGTGGAGTCGGCTCTGAATGGAGCATGAAGCAGCTAAGAGCCCGTGACCTTCTGTGTCTGTACCTACTGTTTCAGATGGACACGTTGTGGTTCTGGTCAGAGCAGGGGTACTTATTGTTCTGTACATTACTAGAATATAATGGGCATAAATTGGCATTTCCATTAATCTGAGTCAGCAATTATACTTACTCTTCAGGTCTATTACTATTTTACTTACTTTTTTATTACTGATTTATTGTTGTCTTATGTCTACATTATTGTCCACTTCCCTCCAGTGATAAAACAATAAAAAAATATTAATATGGAAAGGCTTAACAACTTATTAAACTGTTATAAGGAGTCTTAACTTCTAAGTTTGTGGGTGTGTGTGTGTGTGTGTGTGTGTGTGTGTGTGTGTGTGTGTGTGTGTGTGTGTGTGTGTGTGTGTGTGTAAGATTGTGGGTTCTGCTGAATCTCTCATGCTTTCAATGTGGCAGCAGAATATGGTAAGTTCATGGTATCAAATATCAGAGTGTCTGCAAGTTTCATCAAGCTAAATCGAATATTTCAAGGGCTTTTGAAGCCCTTATAATTCAAGATATTTAAGGATTGTGTGTGTGTGTGTGTGTGTGTTATCTTACTTCTGCAGAACGGCCTGCCACTCCCCCAGCCTCTCCCCTATGGGGAAGCGAGCGATCATGCCATGGATCTTGGCCCGCCACTCGCTCATGTAGTCCTCAATGTCGAAGACAAAGGGCTGCTGGCCGAAGTTAGCGTCTACAATCTCCCCTGGGGTCTGAAGCCCCACGGTAGGGTAAAGGTTGGGCTGGCAGACATGAAGGGAAGCAAAGTATTCACTTAAAAGGACTTTTTGTGTGCATTTAACTTATTCTGAAATGTGACTTGCCTCAGTGTTTTGACTTGACACTTAAAGATGAACCTTTATAGCACTATATCACCAAGTTGCAACATGATAAGACAGCAATGAGAACAGAAAATTACTTGCCGGTCAAAATCTTATAGTTGGAGTAGTCTTAGCATTTGCCCACAATAAACTTTGATTAAGCATTAGTGTCGTTTTTTTTCACGCTTTTCTCAGTAGTCTTAGATACACAAGCTGGTTAAAGGCCCAAGCCCTTAGCCAAACTTAATACATTGTCTATTTCAAAATGTAGACACTGGGATCTGTGTGAATGTTGACTGTGGTCTGTCTCTTCTTGCAGCCACTTTGCCAACCTACCACGATTTCACATTCCTATTCTTTTCTAAAAAAATCTGGTTGGCTGGTAAAACAGTGAAAGTTTCGGTTTTCCTTATTTTGGGGATGTTCCAGCGATCGTGGCCGGTTAGTTTGTACCCTGGTCACCAATGGAAGCTGCAGTCAGATATGGGCCGTGTAGTTTGTCAGTTCCAGTGTTACAATATTTAACAATAAAAAAAGATGGGATTGTTATAGTTTGTTGGGTATATCACACATATTATGCTGCGATAATATGATGCAGGTGCGAGGATACTCACGGGGAGGTCTGTGAAGGCTACACCTGAGGGATGGAGGGAAAATAGAGTTAAGTCGCCTGAGCAAGACATCAAATAAACAACACATCAGCTAAGTAACGACACAAGTTATAAATTCACCTCTCTACACAAAACAGAACATCCTGACCAACCTAGGCTGATGCCATTTTTGGTGTAAAAGCAAGTGTTGTTGATGAGGTTAACGCAGCAGCCAATCACATCGCCCGTGGTGAAGGTGGGGCCGTACGGTTGCCCAGTGCCCGAGGAGCAGAAGGAGTGGCCGTCGTCTCCATGGTAACCGTACGAGTGTTTGTCCCATCCTGAAATGGGACAAGGATTAGGATTAGGGTTTTTCTTTTTTTCTTTTCTACCCTTGTAAAAAATGTAATCTCTTGTCTTGGGATCCCCTGCTACAGTGGAAAATCAAGTGGATTGCAGATCAACCTAAACCCGATAGAGATGGGAGTGGTGTCGGAAATCTCTTCACCTGTGTCGTTCAGGCCTGTTTGAAATCAATTCTGTGACTTACTGACTTTGACCAACAATAAAATTAGTTTGTGTAACCATTTATTTTGCGCAGCACCGTCCTACTTCACATTCATACAGTTACACACTTCAACTAGGAGCTGTATGGATGGTCACCGAGCGGCTCCACTGGGGCAGTTAGGGGCCTTGCTCAAGGGCACTGTAAACAGTAGTTGCTGACGAGTTACTCATTTACTTCTGACCTCCAGATTTTCCCAGCTGACTACCACTGCCCTCAGGACATTTCATGAAAATTCACACACACAGTTCTGACTACTTAATCCTGCCCTCAGTGGCATGTCATGTAATGCCCTGGATGACCAGCAGGAGGCTCTGGTCTATGAGCAGAACCTGGTGAGTCATTGCCAACCAGCCCAGAAACACATGAGGCTGAACTAGGGGAATGAAGGGAATGGGAGAGAAGGTGTCATGTATTAGTCATTAAATTACTAGTTTGTTGTTCCCGTCGGTATTGATGGGTATGTATGTAACTGTCAGCTAGTTGGCTCGCCAGCCATCCGCATACCGCCGTTGTTGTGTAAAAACCTCATGATTCCAACTGTTGCTCGTTACGGTTTACCTGATCTTTTATGGGTTGAAGAGTTTTATGACCTAGTCCACAAAAAACATTGGTGTGTAGGCCTATAAAGTCTCAAAGGGCTGCTCTGTACTACTGTGCGAAGGAATCAGTGGTTGTGGGCTTACAATGCTCAGTCTATGTAACAAAGTGTAAACTGGTAAAGGCATGTAGCATTCTGCCAATACAAGATAAATGCACTGACACCAATACTGGGCTGACATCAGGCTAAAATCAGGCCTTTGTATCCTCCCCAAAACTGAAATCCAACCCCAAGACATTCAACCGAATAACAAAAAAAGACAATGGCTTGATTTTCTGACTTTTTTAACACATAAAATAATGTTACATCTCTCTAATAGAGGAAAAATGATTGTATATCTGAATTGTTTTGGTCCTGTGAACCCAAACTGGACTTCCATTGTTCGGTATAACCTCTATCTCTACTCTATCTAGTATGTGCTGCTACTTGCGGTTTAGAATTTACAGTGAAGAAGTCACATCATCGCAATGTACTGTATGCAAAAATCACAAAATGCAAATAGTAAAGAGTTTAATTTGATAGTGACAGAACATTCCTTCTCAGTTTTTTTGCATGAATAATATGAAAAACATCATATCCAAATTTTGCAATAACTGAATTTTTTGAAGGAAAGTCCTCTCCCTGAACAGACTGAGCTGAACGTGATCTGAACACGACCCAGCTTTAGAGTTGTAGTCGCACAGCTTCAGCTTGCTGCCGGTCTGTCAGTGTTGCTCCTCAATCAGAGCTTGTCTGTCATTGCCAAAAAGCAAAGCGGAGTTAGTGAAAGTAGGTCGTGGGTGAACCGAGACATTAGAGGCATTCTTGTATGTGTGTGTGTGTGTGTGTGTGATGAAGTATTAGCCTAAGCCTAGATGTGTGCATTTGTGTTTCTGTTTATGCTGGTGGTGTATGTGTCTGTGTCTCATTTTTGAGTGAGTGTGTACACGAGTGCATACTGCTGTGTGTCCTTCTTCTGTGCATATGTGCACAGTGTGTGTGTCTGTGTGTGGGGCGAGGTATTAGATTAATCTGCTGACAGGGATATTGCCTCTAAAGCCAGGCTCACTGCTCCAACATGCTAATGAAATGGGCAGGCCTCCACAGCAGGATCAGACACAGAGGTCAGCACTGGAGAACATTGTACTATTAAGGGACACGCACGCCCACACACAGATATAAACACATACGGATGCATGCGCGCATCGTTCCGCACGCAGGCAGATGGACGCAAGCGCACACATGCACGGAGCGGACATGCATACATGGAGATAAACGACAAACGCTCGCAAATGCAATCAGTCAGACGCCAAAACACACACAAACAAACACACAAGAGTCTAGGACACACATGTACTGGCGCACACACACTGAGGCAGTCCGAGTTAAGGCAATCAACAGTAATCTGTCTACCAGGGCTACGGACCATCTGTAGTGGAATCCTAGCAACCAAAAATATTTTCATAACCAATGTGTGAGCAGGCTTTGAAAACACGTCCGTCCGTGCAGCCCCGTTCCACTCGATTCCAACCTTTGTGTGACATTCGACACGTTTGAATCAAGAAGCGAGGGGAATGAATGATCTTTGTGTGCGAGCATGCATGTATGGGATCTAGAGTCAGTTGAACTGGCTGGATGAGTCCACGGCATTCCGCGAAACCTTGGCTATCCAATGGGCAGGTCGCACAGGCCCCAGCGTGCCATTGGTCGGACCGGAGGAGAGACCTGATTGGCCCCCAGGGAGAGACACAGGGATCTAACTCGGACTCCAATATGGCTGCCGCGCTTCCTCCTATGTCATCAGAGCCCACTGAACCATTCACTGATGTCATTGTATGCGTT
>CABFOS010022750.1:0-10781 GCA_900660315.1 Diretmoides pauciradiatus | reverse complement strand
GGAGAACATGCAAACTCCACACAGAGAAGTCCGAGTGACCCACGTGGGAATCGAACCCGGGACCTTCTAGCTGTGAGGCAACAGCGCTACCACTGCGCCACCGTGGATCCTTCTTCCCCTCTGTCCTTCCTTCTCCTAACTTCCTTGACCAGAGGACAACGGGAGGGTTAAGTATTGCAATTAAATTTGCTGCGATATATCACAATTATTTTAAGTAAAATAAAATTGTAAAATGACAATTAAAATTGAAGTGGTACCCTACAAGAGCCAAGAAGCAAGAAGTGAATCAATTTAACTCAAAACTTTTTTTATTTGATCCAATTCTACTGAATTTCAAAATAAAAGAGCAAAGATTTCTAACTTCCGATCTGTCACAGTGCAGTTGTTTTAACACTGGACACCTACAGGATTTTGGCAGCAATGCACTTTTGCATCGCTCCAGCTACAAAATGAAGAAAAAATAGGTTTTATAATGTGTGTAAAAATAGATAAAGTATCGATACTTGGCACTACTGTATCGATATTGTATTGCGGAAGAAAGTATCAATTTACCGCACATCACACACACATTCTATGCTGTATCGATATCTCCCCCCAACTCCTATTATCCCCCCCCCCATGTCAGTCAAAAACTCCATTCATGTTTCAGAAGACAGCGCCTCATCTAATGGGGGCATCTTCTTACGGCTCAACATCAAATGTCCGTCAAACTTTTCCAAACAGCTCATGCGGCAAAATCTTTTTCAAGTATTGTAGCCAAACAATAGGTTGGGTGGAGGATACATGCAGATTAAAGAGGAACGTGTAACCTAGGGAAGCAAGAAACAGCAGTGGATATGATTTGACTTATTTGAAGGCCGATACTGATACTGGTGGACTAAAGCGTGTGAATGGAAAACATCCTGCGTTTCCGCCAGAATGTCATTCTGGACAGGGTGGGAAGCAATCTGGAGCAGCATTTAAAACCATGGGACAAGACCATTAGAATTTATACTCGCAGCTTTAGAGGCAAAAGCATCAAAAACTGGGCGGGGCATGTTCGCATCTCTCTTTCAAGTTCACTGGTCACTATTTCCCCTCAGGTCACTCACTCTCCTCCACTCTGTCAAATCCTCTTCCTCTTTACTCCCTCTCCTCTCCCTCACCTTTTCTCCCCCCCGACCCTTCTGTTTGTCTCTGCTACAGAGGGATGCGGAGCCTCTCAGCATGGTGAAGGTGCACAACCTCGCCTTTCTGTCAGAAGTCTTTCTTCTTCTTTTTTTTCTTGAGTCATGTGGAGGCTGAAACCTTGACAGCTGACATACCGGACAGGATCTGAGGGGGCCCCTGCCAAGCCTACTCGTGCCTCCAAGCCTTTTAGACTCTACAAACACACACACACACACACACACACACACACACACACACACTGGTGTGAAGCCTTTCTTGTCAAGAGTTATGATCCTTTTCATTCTGTATACTCAGCAGATCCAGACAGCGAGAGTTCACATTGGAGATGCAGCTAGCATAGATAATATTCTCTGTGGCAAACTCCTCATATAGCTACGTGCATCGACGTCGAGATGTAGCGAAATTATTAGCACCATCGTGCAAACTCCATCAACGCCATGAGATCAGAGATGGATCAGGTTCGATCACTGCATACAGGAATGCAGCAGGCATAGATCGACACATGTTGGTGAACTAGGATGAGGATAGGATGCATCAATATCAACATTAGACAATAACCAACAATTGAATCTGTTCTAATCACTGTTCTTGAAAAAAAAACTTTAATAGCAATATGACTATAACTGCTTAACATCCATATAGAAATCTAAGCGGCAATAGAGAAAGTAATTTGACTCATCATGATTAAATCTATTGATGCCAAGCGGTTGAACTACTGATGTGATGACACCTCTCTTCCAATTATTCTTTTTTCATTACACCCACATGCAAAATTGCAACAACAACAACAAAAGTAAAGGTGTCAAGCCACTATTGGATCTACGAAAGCAAGGCCTAATACAGTATTAGGAGGGGGCATCAGTGTTAAGCTGGCTGACTGACCACACACAGCCTCTTTCTGAGCCAGGAACAAACAGTTAGTAGCCTGAGCAGATGAGATATATACTATCTCTACTATCGCATCCAAGACTAGCGCAAAGGTCAGACCACATGTATTAATCCAGGGTTTATAGCTGTGCCTTGGCTGAATTGTTGCCCGCCTCCACTAACATTAAGAAAATGAATACACTTTTATGAAATAAAACCTCAGAAACCTTCAGGCAGAAAAGAAAAAAGGCAGAGATGCTGCAATATGTGTGGCTAATGTTTAGACCGAGTTAAAACGTGAGATACCGTCAGGATCTGTCACAGCTCAGGAGATGACAGTGGTTGATTGGTGGTTCTACCTGCCATGTTGCGGTAATTAGCCAAAGTAGCGAGTTGCAATGTCGGAGGAAAGCAAGCTCGCAAGCAAAAGCACCAAAACTACTTCCTGTTTCCAGACTTTCACAGTAAAAGCCCAGAAAAGTTGATCTACAGGAGAATAAATATTTGAAAGCAGTACAGAATGCCTGAGAGCCTTACTGCATTATATTCCATTATACTTTGAATTGTCACCTGGTGCCTGAATTTTGTGATTTCCTTTATATAAATAAAGACATTTACACCACCAATCACCAGAATCCCCCGTCCAGGCTGCTGCCTCCCCCTCCGCTAAGCAATTTTCTGCGGCATTTCCCTGTAATCAACGGGTTAAACTTGTTGAATACAGTTTTTAACAGGAACGAGAGGGAGAGAACAAGATTATGGATCATAGTGAAGGATGTGTAGTGCTCATTGAAGCGTGGCCTTGGTTTCTTACAGGAATTCGCCTTTTTACAGTAACTGAGAGCTGACATTTTCCACCACATGCACAAAATCTCACTTTACCCCGGGAGTCAAGTCAAAGCATCGATAAAACATTGTAAAGTGCCTGTGCATCAACGGGAAAATCTGCTTTTCTCTGCAAGTGTTTTAGGGGGGATCCATTTTTTTCCACGACAGCGGCATATTAATACACTCCCCTTGAGAAACATTAATCCTACTTTCAAACTTTCAGATCTTTCAAAAACAATAAAGAGTTCATCACAAATCAATGAGAAGAAAAGATGCAGTTTGCTCATTGCATCTAAATCTCACTTCTTTTAATACGTTACAAACATCATCTTATTCATCATTACGGTGTGAAATCCACCGAAGCGTTGAATCCCAACTCCAACGCTGACAACGCAATACCCAGCGTCTAGCATGGATATTCATTTCTCTGGAAACGAGATACAGTGCAGCGACACACATAAACAGATCAGACAACATTCGCATCATCTAATTCAAGCATATCACATTATTATCTTGCTGTCTTCGCAGTGTGAAATCCATTTTTGAGCGAGGCCAAACAACATGGCGATGAGGCTTGATCAGTGGCCCATAACTGCGTCTGAGAAGCATAGATAATAAGCTATGAGACACACAACACATCAACATCAAGAACAGAGACCATTGCACATGACCTTGAGGCCAAATCAAATTACGTTTCAAATCATCTACTGTAATATCTTGAGCAGTGGGATCAGCCCATACAGCAACTTAGCTGGTTCAATGAGCAGCACTGGAGACTCCAGTGACGTGCGGTGACACGTGCGTTGAGGTCAATGGCTGTGGAGGAGCTGACAAGTATCAGAGACAGATTTACACACATACAGTATCATTCTCGGAACCCAGAGACTCAATCGGTCTGACGACCGTCCGAACCTCTGGGATCAACGGCCACTAGTTTTGGGTTATCCGGTCTAGCCAGCGGATATGAAGAACAACTTCCTCTTCCAGCCGCCGATCATTTCGTTTTTAGCTTTTACAGTCATTTTTTATATCAAACTTTTGTCATATCCTGTCGGCAAGCAAGCGAACACATCACGTTTGTCAAGCAAATACATTAAACAAAGCAATCAGACTGTAAAACGGCCGGCAGATGCCCGGTCCCCGGAAGAGGAAGTTGCTATCCGCGGGTCATATTACAGTCCGATTGCTTTGTTTAACGTACTGTATTCATTTGACAAAAGTGATGTGTTAGCTTGCTTGTCGACAGGATATGGCAAAAGTTTGATATAAAAAATGACCGTAAAAACTAAAAAGTAAAAACTAAACGATCGGCAGCTGGAAGAGGAAGTCGTTCTTTAGATCCGCTGGCTAGACAGGATAACCCAGCCACAGTGGGCGTTGATCCCAGAGTCTACTATCGTTATCGATAATAGGTTAGGCGACTGACCATATGTTTCATATTTCATATCAGGATTCTTTACAACACACGCATACCGGTAAGTTAGGTATTCAATTATATAGGCAATTTTATAGGCAAATGCAGTTCCACTATTCATACTCATTCAACACAAATGAAAATATATATTGCATACGTGGAAATGAAGTCCATGCGCCTGTCCTTCTGGACAAAGATGAGAGGATCTGTGCCAGTACCACCAGTGTCGCCGTTACATGCGTCTGAACCTGGAAGTGCTTTTATTTTCGAAAATACTTTTCAAAAGTCCTGAGCGAGTGTTCAACGAGGTCGGGATCCTATGAAACGACAAGCGGAGGAGACAAGATCTGTTTCCTGTGTTATAATATCAGACTTCTCAACTGGAGTTACTGACTTTAAGGGGGGAAAATAACTCAAAAAATAAAACCTGCTCCCATCCACTGTTATTTTACAAACTACATTTTTTATGGTTAGTTTGATGTTCAGTTCCAGATTTATATATTTATTTAGGTATTTATTACTTTGACTTAGGTGTTCAGTTCAGTTCAGTTATCTTACCAGTTTCTAATAAAGTCAAAGATTGTTCTTTTCCAACAGTATCAAAAAAAAAATCAGGGGGGAAGGATTAATCGTCTATCGGCTTTTTCCTGCTCCAAACTATCGTTATTATCGTTAAAAATCCACTATCGGCCGACCTCTTATACAGAGAGCTAGTAACAGGCACAAGCTTATTGCCCGCGCTCCATCCAGTTTCTGAGGGGTTGCACAATCAGAGGGGAGGTTGAGCTCATCGCTGCTCAATCGTATCGAAGGCTGCACTCAAGTCAAGGAGCAATAGTACTGAGGTAGCGATCGATCACCACTTAAAAGGTTTCGATACACTAATAGAGAATATGTCTGATGAAGAGTGTCACCTGGCGCTGCTGTCAGTTGTCTTCTGTGTGTGCCCTCTTGAGAGAGTTGTTTGCTTGCTTCACTTCCGTTTCTCTTTACATGCACTGATTTGCTTAAACTCTCTCTCTCACCGACGGCTGACAAGCACCACACACACTGTGAAACTATGGCCGACTGACTGTCACAGACGCTCACTGGTGGCCAACCGTCTGCTTGGTGTGTCAGGGCCTTTACACAGACACACTCATTCATACCGACAGAGTTCAGTCTCAGTTCCTCCTGACTTTCTTTTTGTTGAAGCCACCATTCCACCCATAAGGAGGAATATATATCCTAAATAAGAAATTCATAATGCACAGTCACAAATCAAATCTTCTACTGGGAATAATAACAAAATCATCTTCATAATGAGAAACTGATGAGATTTGTCTTTCCCTAGTGAAAGGGAAATGTTTCAAAAATGAATGTATGAGATATAAAAAGAGCATTAAGAGGATTCATGTTTCCGAGGAGAATTTCATACAGGAGATCACATTCCCCGTACAGAAGGGAGATGTGTCACTAAGCAGGATTTAGCTTCTCAATTCCGCTGGTTAGGAGAGAGTGATTAGAGCCAGAATAGCGCGTGATTGTGTAAGATGTGCTCACAATTTGTTCAGTATAACAGGAACTTTACTTCAGGAGGTCATTTAGCTGAGCGGAATTCATCATTTGTCTGCCTACAATCAATGGTCGACTCAAAATCAATCAAGGAAAGCCATAATTAGTCCCCAAAACAACATAACTTCATCAGTCTACCTCTTCATTTGCATCTTTTTTTGTGAAACCAGGCACTAAATATCATTCTGATATCACAAAACTGTTTTAATATGATGTTGTTGCAGGGGGTTTTGTGCTCCTTTGAACGTTGAACTCGACCACTTCTGTTTCAAAATCTTATCTTATTGATCCTGATTCTTGCTCAAGGACGCTTAAGCAGGACAGGACATTTGCTTTAACTCTCTACGCCAGGTCTGACAAGTGATAGTCACGGTCTGCTGGCCTGGAAAACGAAACGTATACCCCTGTAACTATATGATTTAGCTCAGAGCTAATCTACAGTATTATCCATGTAATTCTTCTCTAATAATAAGAGACACTGATCCCGCCTGTGCTGCGATCCCATCTACTCTGCCTCACCCCCATCCTCCCTGCTTGATTATCTTCCCAAACAGGACGAACGGGAGCTGGACATGGTTGCCGAGACGAGGCTGTGAGGTGTGCATGTTGATGTAATGTTTTTAGTCGCCTTGTCTCCACGGGCGCTTGAAATCGGATGCGATGCCCCTGGAAATATTCCGGCCAGGATGGATGAAATATTTAGAATTGAATTCATATAAATATTGAAGTAACTGTTCAAAACTTGTGAATGCCTCTGTTTCTGGAAACCGTCTATAAAGTCCTAGAATCACAATCTCCATCACAGTTGAATCATATGCCTGCCTTCGCTTTCCTCCGCCAGCACTTTTATTGAATCTGAAAGCCTCAAATGACCCGGAATGCCCCTTTAAATCACATTCTCAGCCATAACAGGTCAATTTCATATGCATTAAACCGCTGCTCCACGCCAGCCGCTGCCTGTCAGGTGGTAGAAATTGAGACCACAGCAAATACCAACAAAAGACAGATGGACAAGGCAGCAACGGGAGGGTTTGACCTTAGCAGCAGGCACACTAGATGAAAAGAGCGAGAGATGGTCTCCTTTCATAGTTTTAGAAAGATGAAAGTTTCTTTAAGGAAGGACAGCACCATCTGTGGCCATGATTCAGATGATGATTTAGCCCTCTTTCTCCTTTAGCGGTGCTTTCTCATATTTCATGCCCCGTGACAAGTGTGATTTCACAGCTACTGGTGTTATGGGGACTGCAGTGAGACAGCAGGACTGTGTCTCACACATATTCCTTGTAGAACACAGATTCTTGGCTTCTAATTTTGAAGATTTTGGGTGCTCACTGAATTAAAAATGAGGGGAAAAAAGAGATTAAAGGCTCTCTCAAAAAATCTGTGAAAAATGCCTTTCATGTATTTGTAAATTAAAGTACTATACCAATTTTTTGGGGGGAGGGATTGGAGAGATAAGGGGTGTTTTTTCCACTGACAACAGCTACAGTAGCGCTCTCTCCACATACACATAAAACCCACAGTTGATGATGCATTAAAGGTCTAATGAGAGATATCGTAAATATAAACTTGTTCACGTCAAGTGGTGATTCCAAATTGGAAATATGGGAATATTTTGCAGTCCAAGCTAGGGTTTTAACAACTACTGATTTTTACTAGTTGCCACATTTTTCATAATAGTAGTTGACTAGTTGTTATGTAAGAAAGACGCAGAGAGAGGAGTTCTAGGTAACAATGAAAACAATCATTCTACTGTGACATGTCACACTATGAAGCATCACAGTTTATAAACATAAAAAGAAAATACTGTAAATTATTTTAGGAATACAATAATTATTGTAAATCTGGTGACACTGACAAAAATGATGTCACGACTAGTTGACTGCTGCCAACAGCGCCGACTAGTGGTTATAGTAGTCGACTAGTTGACTAGTTGGTGAAACCCCTAGGTGAAGCGAATAAAAATAATAATTATTAGTTCTATTCATACTAGTACACTTTACTCTGTACTATGATCAACTAGAAATACCTGCTGCAGTTTGTTTGGTTGACAAAGCAACTTGTTAAAGAGTTGTTGCTATGGAGCTAGCTAGCGATAGCCAAGGGTTTCCCAACGGGTTGAAGCTCTGGGAAATCTTCCTATCCTTCCGCTTCATCCGACATGAATGCAGGAGCAACAAGTTCACGCCCGTTCTCTGGGGGTTGTCAAAAGGCATTCTGGGAAATGTAACAAATCACTAACTGAAGTAGAAGTGCAAGGCAGGTTGAGGGAATGTGGGTAAAACTCCTGGGCTGAATCAAACATCAAAGATTGATGACATATATAAGAGCAGAAGAGTTTCTGGGTGGTATTTTCATCATAGGTTTCCCGAATAGCTTTCTCTTCACGGCCCAACCTACAAAATAAGACTTGGACTGCAATTGATTCAAAGAATAGGAAGGAAATCTTGTAGTGTTTATCTGACATATTAAAGCAGTGGGGGAACTCTTCCCTCAAGGTGCAGAGCTGGACATTAAAGAAAGATTACTGAACCTGGAATAAAATATAGCCACTGCTAGCGTGCTATGGAAATAGTTCTGGGGATACTACAGTTGTTGTGTTCAGATTGCTATACTCTACATATAGAGGAGAAACTGCACCCTGCTGATCATGGCAGCCTGGGGGAAATAGTGAGGGAGTGTGTGTGTGTGTGTGTGTGTCTGTGTGTGCGTGTGCGTGCGTGCGTGCATCCTTGGATGAGCAGGTAGGATTCTCCTGTTGCCATTTTAAAACACACACCCATGCAAGTATACATGCGCACGCACGCGCACACACACACACACACACACACACACACACACACATAGTGTAAGCATGCTGCAGGTATGCATACGCATGCTTCACACGGATAAATAAACGTACACACACATCAATACATTGGCCTCTTTCAGACATTCCCTGAGGATTTTGATGCATGAATATGGACCAAAGGAGGGAAATCACTGTTTACTCAGAGAACAGAAGAGAGAGAGAGAGAAAAGAGAGAGAAGCTTATTGTTCCATAATCTGTTCACCGGATCCTTAGGAAAGTGGAATTGTAACACCTGATTATTGCAAAGCCAGAGCATCGACAAGGAAGGTAATTCTCCGGAGACAGATTGGAACTCTTTCTTCCTCTCTCGCTTTCAATTTCTCCATTCTTCCTCTTTCTCATTTACCCACATCCGTTATGTGCCCTCACTCTTCCTCTATGTCCCTTCCCTTTCTCTTTCATCATTTTGTTTGAGAGGCCCGGCGATGTGGCTGGTGATTGCAGTCGAAATTATGTACGTCACTGCTGGGGGAAGAATGGACAGAATCTCTTTGAACAAAGAGCATCCTGAAATAGATGTCCTCACGCTTTCTTCATAGTGCGGCTTTGCAAAGTAACCGATCAACACACAGCACGCACATCTATTCAGTTTTGTACTATCCTATTCTACGCCATTCAATCTCTCGGGAATTAAATTTGCTGCCAGTTCACCTCACCTCAAATTGAATTTGCCACTCATACAAGTTTCGGCTTTGTTGGAAAGTTGCGTCGATTCTGAATCCATGTGTGCAGAGAGATTGCATTGTAGCCCTGGAGGTACGTGACAGCTGGTCAACTATGTTGCTGCTGCCACAACAGCCAATAGCTTCACTTCGCTTCAAAACGCTTCCGTTCCATTCACTAAATACATTCTTCTCTGAAGGTCGTGGCGATCTTTATGCTGGTTTGCAAAGATGATTCATAATTCAACTGTGGACAGAGGGATTAGTAACTTTTCCACTGCAGCGCTGAGCGTGGCTCTACGGAACCAGTAGAGCACTATTTGCTCATTTGAACAAAAGTTGCTTTTATGACAGTACGATGCAAATATTAGTTTAGCTCTCATTAGTTTCCAGTCCTCTTGGACACAGGAGAGCAATGCATACACGCCTAGAATGTTATTTCCATGACAATATTAGCAAAGTTTCTAAAAAAAAATTTACATCACTATCCACAGTTGCAGCCTCTGTTAAAACCCTCTGTAAAAACACCACTACTGGCTTTGCTTTGGTTTATTTGATTAAGCGCTTGATACAAGCTTGGATTAGACACGCTAACATGAAACTTGTGTGCTGTGAGGCTGCAATATTTTAATTGAAACATTTAATTGAAACATTTCTGAAGAGTCATAATCCTGCCAAATGCTTAAAAGACAACTGATAGAAGATATCTATCTAAAGAAAGTTGTGTTACTGCTTTACTAAGCTATGTAATAAAGTAAACAAGTATTTGAAGTAGTCAATAATTATTCATTGTTCAGAGGTATATTGATTTTCTGACAGCTGCAAAATGCAAATTAAAGTACACAAACTTAATTAGATACATAAATACAGGTAGAGATCGCGAATACAAGCGGCTGAAATGAGTTTCCTTCGCAGGGTGGCCGGGCTCAGCCTTAGAGATAGGGTGAGGAGCTCGGACATCCGGGAGGGACTCAGAGTAGAACCACTGCTCCTCCACATCGAGAGGAGCCAGTTGAGGTGGTTCGGGCATCTGGTTAGGATGCCTCCTGGACGCCTCCCTGGGGAGGTATTTCGGGCATGTCCAACTGGGAGGAGACCTCGGGGTCGACCCAGGACACGCTGGAGGGATTACATCTCTCGGCTGGCCTGGGAACGCCTCGGGATTCCCCCGGAAGAGCTGGTGGAAGTGGCGGGGGAGAGGGCTTCCTGGGCTTCCCTGCTGAAGATGCTGCCCCTGCGACCCGGACCCGGATAAAGCGGAAGACGACGAACGAACGAACGATATTTAAGTTAAAATTAAGAAATGCACTTACTTAAATAAATTAGAAACTATAATAAACTATCAGTAATAAAAACACAGACACACACTAAAACAAATACTTTAACATATGCATAGAAACAGATGCTGGTGAAATAGTTATCTGACGTGTGATG
>CABFOS010022737.1:0-19310 GCA_900660315.1 Diretmoides pauciradiatus | reverse complement strand
TATAGTAGTAGTAGTAAACGTTTTTTTTTTATTTAAGACTAAAACCGAGAGATGTACATATAGCAACACATTGTTGAATTGGTAGTACATCAATTACATGGGGGAACTAGAAAGGATAAAGAGACAAGGACAACATGTATACAATTTCAATACATTAGCTATTTAAAAGTCTGGTCATATGGGGGATAGCGCTCTTTCTGTAGCGTTCTGGATGGTGACTTGACATAGGCAGCAAGGCCAAACGAAGGAGCAGTATGATAATAATTGGGTTTCCTGATGAGCGAATGAGTCAAAGTGTGCCGCAAGGGAACGACGAGGAGACCCTGAATGTTGAGGATGAAGAACGAGTTGGGGGGGAGAAGAAGAAGATGGGAAAGCTGAGAGGAGCACATGATGGCTGTGATGATAATGAGTCTGTGTCTGGTAAGGAAACGTTTAATGTCTTCCAGGTGCTATAATTACTTGGAAGGAAGGGAGGGGCAGACACTGAGAACGAGAGGGTAAGAAAGAGAAGGAAGAAAGAAAGAGAAAGAAAGAAGGTCGTCCGACTCCGAACCCATCACTCCGCCAGTCCTTGTCGTGGTGTGCCTGAGCGATTTATTGACCACCCCAGGATGCACTCTGTCAGAGCGGACGAAGGGTGTGGAGAGAATGGATGGAGGAATGGCATGAAGGAACGATGGAGGGAGGGAAGAAGGCCAATATGAATGAGTGTGAGTGAAGGGATCCGTTTCCCTGGCCTCATTGATAATGACATACCTGCTTGGGCTGTCCGTTAGTCCTATAGCACACACTACTTAGGCTCTAACTGGAAAATCAATAGGCTCCTCTCTCAGAGGCCCCTTGCTGCCATGGCTCTTTCTGATTGGCAGCTGCAGCCGAAGGTCGTCCCTGGCGACCATGAGAGGTTGGCGGAGCAAACGGGAGGGGAGCGGTGTAGTCCCACTAGTGTGACACTTTGGGGACAGCTTAACGATATGGAACTGGTTGCTACAGTACATAACACCAGGGTGGTTTTCTTTGACTGAGTGCCCATCTATTCACTAACCCTGGGTAGCTGTCTCCACCCCACCAATTAGAGTTACCAATGGTCTTCTCAATGAGAGTTTTATCAGTGCATAGTCCAAGGTGGGAGACTGACCTTTAAGGAAAAATGTACTGTAGTACACCTTCTAAAATGTTTTTCTACTTGGCCCTTGATGGAAACTTGTTGGGAACACGGTGTGACATTGTTTAAAATGTGATTTAAACAAACATTTGCTACAGTAACACGTTATTGTGTTGCCAGGACATGTTTGCATGTATTAACAAACAAAAAATAACATAAATAACATGACATTTCAAATGCCACGAATTCCAATTTTGTGCTGATATTCAGCTTTGAATAAATGTTGCCATAAAAAATATATGACAGTATCCATATCAAATATTGCAATATTTACATATTGTGTCATAACGTTAAGAAATCTGCAAGTAGCGGCACGGCATGTTCACTCATACTGGTCCAACTATGCCTTGCTATTCAAATGAAAATGGCTCGCTGAACAAACATCTGGATGTGATATTAACTGAATATTTATTCGCATGTCTATTTTTCTATGACTTTTCTGCATCCATCTACAGTATGGTCCAATTTTCAGTAAGATCTTTATTCCCATGTTCAATAACATTGGTCAAATAGTAAACAAATTCCACCTAAATATACACACACCAATTGCAATGGGGCTCTGAGGGAGTGTTGCGAATATCCTCCAATCAGGTTTGTGCTGACATCCTCTTTAACCAATCAGCTGGCAGGAGAACCATTTCACTTCCTCATTGAAGGTATATAAGGAGTCTCCAGGAGTAGCTATGCAACAATAACTCCACGTGCAGTATCGATGAGGGAGAGGGTGCTGCTAAACACACACACACACAAACACACTCCCACATCTGCTCCATGACTTCATCATCAGTTCTGCTATCTGCCGAGCAGATGCAAGGGGCTGCCAAGCAATTAGTAGCCTGGGCTGATTTTCTGTGGACCTTCTATGGAGGGAGCAGCTGGGTCCATCAGGGCTTGGGGGACATCGACAAAATGTGTGAACAAGAGCATCAAAAAAAATGTGCTCCCTTTCTCTGTGCGTGTGTATCTGTGTGTGTATTTTGTACGTGAGCCGGTGAGCCACTTTCCTACACCT
Source organism: Diretmoides pauciradiatus (assembly GCA_900660315.1). Lineage (NCBI taxonomy): Eukaryota > Metazoa > Chordata > Actinopteri > Trachichthyiformes > Diretmidae > Diretmoides > Diretmoides pauciradiatus. The sequence goes on along the minus strand of CABFOS010022737.1, from coordinate 17,130 downwards.
ATCATGTTTCCAGAGGGAAAAAAGGGAGAAAAAAGAAACGCTGTAGCTAAAAGTGCCTTGCGCTGACATCCCCCTCCCTTATCATTCACTTGGAAGTACAAAGCACACTAACTCAAGCAGACACAGGAGTAAAACTGTTGCACATTTTTTCTCTCTCGCTGCCTAATGTCAAAGGGCCTCTGAACTCAACGTTGTGTTCTTTATTTATATTCAGTGATCGTAAAACAAACCCAATTTATTCAAGTATGCTCACTGAAGTTAAGTTATTCGGTCTGTCAGAAGTTCTTTTTCAAATATGTCAATTATTTATACCATGTCACAACATGGTGACATCTAATGGAATGTAGTCATAATATATAGACATGCATACATCACATGGCTATGGTCACTGTTCATTTGAATGTACATCATTTTGCTATAGATCACTTAGGGGAGTAATACTTTATTACACCCTCTATTACTGTATATACACATATACACGCTTTAAAGAAATCTGTTGTTTTTAACATATCTATGTCTACTTTAGGATAACACACACTAGTGCTGCTTTTCAAAACAATATATCCAATATATATTGTATAGTTATTCTTATTAACACATGCTATGGTAAGGAATAACACAAATGTGTGCTGTCCTTAACTAGACCGTTTTGTTGAACATTATGCACTTTTTGAGAGTCTACTGCACTGCGCCTACAAACTATGTAAAATGTTGACTTCAATTAAATTTCAGTGCAAACACAGTACTAAAATGATCATACAAGAGGCTCAATATGTGTCCTTTGGCAAATGGTGTCTTGGAAGTAGTAACATTCATTGTAAACTGTGCTATAAAAACAGCACAGCTTTGTATACACAGTAGCCAGCCACCTGGGGCTACTCAGGGTAATCTGGTAGCTCTCTAGTTAGGGCGAGAGAAGAGAAGAGATAGTGAGTGAGAGGGTTAAGAGAGACAGACAGGCAGAAAAAGGCTGAGACGGTAGTAAAGATATAGACAAAAAAGACAGAGGAAGAGAAAACGAAAGAGGGGCAGTAAGGTTCTCATCTGATGGCCGAGATTTGCACAGGCATAGACACTGTTCTGTGCTGGTGAGGGGATCAATGTGGAGTCGTCACACAGGCTCAGATCAAAGAGCTCTCTGTCAGGCCCCTACTCTTTTCTCCGGTCAATATAAACCAGGGGAAAGCTCTTTAGGAACCACAGATAATTCTGTACGTTTTGAAGAGATAAAGAGAACGTCAAAGTAGCAAAACGTTGCTGGTATGCCTCTGGAGCTGCTGGTTTTGGTTTTGCTCTGTTGGAGGACTGAAATACCTGCATAACTTCATAAATCTGTTGCCTTTGTTTTGGCGAAGACGCCTTACCTTTAAATCCGTACGTACTCTGATGAAGTAATATGTCACAAGAATGGACTAAAGTACAGATCACACACTAAAAACTGCTCCTAAGGATCCCAGTTGCTCTCAATGTGCAGATCCTACTTTTGTTGTTTTGTTTTCTGTCTCGCAGATTGGGATGTGTTTTTACTCTTTAGGTTTGATTGAGATCTATGCATTTATACAGACAAGAAAGTGTATAATCACACATATAGGCACACATGTAAACAGAAACACACACCCCCTTAGGTGAACTCTGAATATTCAGTGATGGCTGGCTGACAAATACCTTTCGAAATCTACTGCCAAAATCCAAAGAGTTAATAAAATCCATATTGTAAAAATAATGAAATCGAACATGGATGCTATATGGTTGGATGCATGGATCCATAAAGTCTTGAAAAGCCATTCTTACTGTCGCCATATATTTCATTCAGCTGCAGTTAGCGTGTCCCTCATAATATTTGGACATTTGCACTCCAAGGAGTGTGCGTTAATCTCTCTGGAACTGTGCTTGATAATAAACAGAGTCACGTTGAAATCAAACACCCAGACATTTTCCCCCAATTTATTTCTCGCTCTTTCTGTCTTTTTCTATCCCTGAAATTCCATGGCTCTTTAGGATAACTATCCATTCACTTGGGTATGATGCAGAGGGAAGGAATGCCAAATCTCAACAGTTTAGCATTTCTTTAAAACTTCCCAATAAATCAACATAGTTGCTAAGTCAACTGTAGATTGTGTTGCTTCAGTCTCTCTCTGTTCTAGTAGTTCTAGGAAACATCCAAATGGAAGTTGTGTATTCATTTAAATGCTGAAAGCCAATCTGTTTATTATGTTAACTTACGCATCAAACCCAAATGTCATGACACACGCCCAAATGCTGCTCAGTAATGTTTCCCGTCGATTTTTTCTTCTTGGTGGGGATGACACTACTCTGAATATGACAATAAAATTCACCACCGAGACCAATATTAATTTAACACTTCTAGTTTATGTGCTGCAATCCACTGCTTGTGGCCTACAGCAAACCAATACGTTGTGTTTGTGATCCAAATAATGCAAGAAAGCGGTGAGTAAACTCATGCATTTTACTTTATGAATTATGATGTTATTTCCTCTCACTGACTTCAGCTCAAATGTCCAGCATGTCCAGAGCTCCTGACATTTATAGACTGAACTGAATGGTAAATTCTGAAAACTTAATCAAAAGTTGGCTTCCACTCGCTAAAACCTCATCACCACTTGAGAAATACATGATGAAGTCCAGAAGATGGGCCATTTGCAAAAAAAAAGGGTGGGGGGGCTAATTAATCGTTCCCTTCTCTGATTTTGTTTTTTACTTATTTCAGAATTCTTGCATAGTTGGCTACTTCATTTTCCAGTAAATAAGTTGCTGGAAGGTATTGCTGAATCAATATTCAGCATTATGCTATGTATATAGCTTGTACAGTTTATCTGAGTCCTCATTAAATATTAAAAGTTATTAACATTTTCTTTACACAACCCTGAAGAATATTGTATGGTGTTCTGTGTCCTTTGAAATTAGGCTTAGCAAGGAAGCTACATGCAGCCAACAGGCTGCAAAGAAAAACATCTCACCAATATCTGCATATGGATACTTATACAGTATAGGCCTCTTCCCCTGGCATCAAACCCTCAGGCAAATCATGTTCTCAAGATATTACATATTTGGATTCAATAACGTTTTTGATTATTTCTGTAACATATTTTCTGAGATTAGAGGAGCCTTCAGTATTGATCCGGGCTACAGGTGAGTCAGGTGACACGACGACTGGTGAGAGGTTTTGTCAATGGCTCAGAATAGTTGTGGGGTTAAAACATGTATTTAACTGAAAGCAAAAAATCCTTGAGTCAGGGAAGATATGAAAACACAGAGAATGTCCAAATTCCCTATATTTAACGCCAATGCCAAATGGCCGCGTCCCCACGCCAATACGTCGCAAAAAGTTCAAGTGGCTTTCATTGCGTGCTTTTATTTTCTAGTGCTGATTACGTCCCACGCAGCGCAGCCCCTTTCTCCCGAAGCAAGTGACGGCTTCTTAAGTCGTTGGACATGAAGTCTGAGGTGATAAGGGGACTTCAATTACAGCCTGAGAAGACCCTGAGCTAAATTATTCAGGAAGGTTTACGGCAGCAGCCCGATGGGCACGTTGACGCCGGCAGCTTTCTGAGAAACCGCGGAGACAACGTCAAGTTACTTTGAGCGGTGCAAACAAATCTTCTGTAAATGATACTGAAAACATTTAATGAAATCAAATTAATTAATTTAGCAGTTTAAAATAAAGAAGGGAAAAAATCTAATCAATTTTATGAACCTAAGCTGCAGGTGCAATATATGCACCCACATTTAAATAAACAATTATAATTGCAAAATAATCGTCAAGATAAAGGACTCCAGATATTTTAGAAGATTAAATTGACTACATATATATTAAGCATACCGCTGGCGATTTAACAGCCCAGAATAAAATGGAAACTGATCCTAAATGGGAAGAGGATTATTTAAGAAATAATTACAGAAACGGATAGAATTCAGTTTTCTATTCAATTTTCCTTATTAGTGTTCCACTGAATCAACTGATCTCAATATGTATTTAGGCGCTATCTTACTATTTTATTTAGTGCGTATAAAGGGGGGGAAAGGACTCTTAAAAAACGCAGGCACACAAAATTCCAGGAGTTATCCCAATACACACTAGCATTGTTTTATGATAAAAATCGGGGTAGGAGAACGCTATGAAATATGAAGGCAATACAATCAGGATAAATAATACTCGTGGTGAACCGGGGGAGAAACCGCTGCCATTACTTTGCCCTTCAACACGAGGAAAACACGTGAGAACAGAAAACAGAGAGAAATAGAGAAACTTATCTGCAGAATACAAGAAAGCAGGTAAAGTTTAAAAAAAAAACGGCACAGATCTCGGTCACATGTGCCCACTCTCGATTTCCCAATCCTCGTTGCGTGCCGGCGCAAAATTACAGGCAAAGAGAAACAACTGTCTTGAGAGAAAGAAGAAAAAAACACCCCACACAGTTTCACTTGTAACCCAGAGAGTGCGCACCGGCTGCAGCCGTACACACGTAGGTTCATCTCTCCCTGTGTGGAGCAGTGAGCGGCGGACAGCTCCGGTGCGTCCAGATCCCGCTGCGGGAGGACTGGCTGTCTGTCTGCACACTGACTGTCTGTCTGCCGACGCGCTGATTGGCTGCCCGCACTGACAGCTCTGCAGATGATTGCAGGAAGAGAAGCCCGACCCCTTTCACTCTTGCTAACGGAACCATTCATAAACTACACAAGTCCAGCTCACACAGCTGAGTGTGGACGAAAAGTGAGCGGGGGACAAGAGGAGAGAATAACAAGTTCCGTGTGCAGCTATAGCGAAGAGAGGGAGAGAGAGAGAGATGAGCGGCTGCAGACGGTTCGTGCTTTAGCGTCTGCAGCTCAGGACGCTGAACCTGAATCTACTTTAGCCGCGCTGGAAGTGCATGAGTTGGACTTGATATTTAGTAGCCTATTACGTTGCATCCCTATCCGTTTCCTCCTCCTTACACTGACGTTCATCCGCTGTAAAAGCAAAAAAAAAAAAAAAAAAACTTTGATTCTACGTTGTTTTACTGCCCGGGGAAGCGTCTGCCTCTGGCTTTACCGGTAAGCATTGGATCCGTCAACCTACTGCGACTCTCCGGTGTACAGCCCGGACCTCTGCCCCAACATGATCGCGACGCAGGCAAAGCTGGTTTACCAGCTAAACAAATATTACAACGAAAGATGCCAAACTCGCAAAGCGGCCATTGCGAAGACCATCAGGGAGGTTTGTAAAGTGGTGTCGGATGTCCTGAAAGAGGTGGAAGTGCAGGAGCCGCGTTTCATCAGCTCCCTCAGTGAGATAGAGGCGCGTTATGAAGGGATGGAGGTCATCGCCCCCAACGAGTTCGAGGTGGTGCTTTACCTCAATCAGATGGGGGTGTTCAACTTTGTGGACGACGGCTCCTTACCCGGCTGTGCCGTGCTGAAGCTGAGTGACGGCCGCAAAAGGAGCATGTCGCTGTGGGTGGAGTTCATCACGGCGTCGGGCTACCTATCCGCCAGGAAGATCCGCTCCAGGTTTCAGACTCTGGTAGCACAGGCCGTGGATAAGTGCAGCTACCGCGACGTGGTTAAAATGGTAGCGGACACCAGCGAGGTCAAACTACGGATCAGGGAGAGGTACGTGGTGCAGATCACCCCCGCCTTCAAGTGCACTGGGATTTGGCCTCGAAGCGCAGCTCAGTGGCCCATGCCGCACATCCCCTGGCCCGGACCGAACCGGGTAGCCGAAGTCAAGGCCGAGGGCTTCAACCTCCTCTCCAAAGAGTGCTACTCGTTAACGGGGAAGCAGAGCTCCGCCGAGAGCGACGCCTGGGTCCTGCAGTTCAGCGAGGCCGAGAACAGGCTGCTGATGGCGGGCTGCAGGAAGAAGTGTCTCTCCATCCTGAAGACTCTGCGGGACCGACACCTGGAGCTGCCGGGACAACCCCTCCACAACTACCACATGAAGACCCTGCTGCTGTACGAGTGTGAGAAGCACCCGAGGGAGACCGACTGGGATGAGTCCTGCCTGGGAGACCGACTCAACGGCATCCTGCTGCAGCTCATCTCCTGTCTGCAGTGTCGCAGATGTCCCCATTACTTCTTGCCAAACTTGGACTTGTTTCAGGGAAAGCCTCACTCGGCCCTGGAGGCTGCTGCCAAGCAGACGTGGAGACTAGCGAGGGAAATCCTCACCAATGCGAAAAGTTTGGACAAATTATAAATTGACTTGTCGAAATAGTGCCGAGAGACATTTGGGATAACACTTCAAAAGAGGAGGAAAAAACGGTGATTCTCCGAGCAATGTGAAGAAAGAAAAAAAATCAGTAACAAAATAATGAAGCGAGAAAACAAGAAAAGCTTTTACAATGTGGAGCAATTGGGCCATTGCCATGCAGAGAGAAAGTGAAGGTACATTTTCAGCTAAATGTAATGACTTTTAGTTGTCTTGTTTTAAATGTTTTCACAAAGTGAAGAAACTTTTATTTAAATATATGCACAAAATCGTTAAGTGAAAGAATAAAATGTAGGTGCCAAGTTCAAATTTTTCATTATGTGACTTAAAATGAAATGTTAATAAAACGTTGCAAATTAAATTACGACTTGGCCTTGTGTCTTGACATGTTTTGACAGCTGAGATGACACGTAAATCTCTTGCATTTTATTTTGTAAATGTTTGATGAAGAGAATCATTAAATTATTCATTTAATGTGAGAAAACCTCATCTGAATGCTAAACATCAGAAAAGAAAGGAGAGAAAAAAGTGCTAAAAAATGTAAAGGGTTGCTTATCATGAAACTCACACAGCCTTTAGCCCACAGGTTATTTTGACAGTCCAGGAGCTTAAAAAGATCCTGGCATGTAAATCAAACCATGTCTATTAGTGCACAGTTGAAGTCAGACATATGATGTTGCTTTCTCTTTCAAGGAAGAGGCCCTGCAGCAAAACTGAAGCCACAAGCTGATTCATAATCATAGTTTTTAAATACAGTATGCATAACAACCCCATCATTGCTACACTTATTTGAATGAAATCTAATATAAAATTCCACTGAAATAACGTTTTTATTAAAATTATATTCTATGATTAAACAACTATTGTAAAAGCTGTAATCCAAATAAGCTAAATTCATGGAGTGTTAAACTGCAAGAGAAGAGCAAGAGGAACAAACACAACCACCTGTAGGACAACAGCCTGCTGCTATACCTTATGTTATTTAAGACAAACAATAGTAGGATTTTTATTGTTGTTTTTTAAGTCAGAGCACAATATACTGCTCTCAATGTTGTTCCTATAAATAACATCGACTGAGGAAAGTAATAAGCTGTTTGCATGCTGCAGACATGTTGTGTCAGTGATACTGTTGATCATTGCCCAGCAAGGCCTGTTTCCTCAGGATTTCTCCTGAAGGTCGTTCATTTATTAACAATGTTGGTTTGAATTTGTTATTCATATTAAACAATAATAAACCTTACTGAGTCATGAATATAGTTTAAACCCATTTACAAAATGTTCAATTTAAAATGTCAAAAAGTAGAACATGCATACTCTGACGACTGAGTTGTTTTGTAAATGTTGAATCAAAATATTATTATTATTTTAAATAGGAGAAACAAGGAAATGTTTGTTTCTAATTTAGTTTTTTTAGTTGTTTTTTATCACAACATAACCACAAAGACTCGAGGAAAACATTGCCACATGGGGACATAATGGCGTTTTTGCTCATTATAAATAATAATTACCCCTTATTTATACTCCCCGTGTTCTTCACGGTACAGTAGGGTTAGGACATCTTACAAGTGACAATCTGAGGGGCGATCATGGAGTTCCGGCCCCCCTCTCTTACCTTTGGATCGATGGCCTTGAATCCAGGCTCGTCCTCGTCCACCTCGAAGTAGAGCTCCGAGGCGGTGATGGAGAGAGTCCCTCTCACCACCGCGGCCGGAGCGACCAGCTGAGCGGCGGTGCTGAGGCTGACCGGGCCTGGAGAGAGGACAGACGGCGAGAGTCTGAGGGCCGCTCACAAAACACGCTCCTCTCCACGTGGAAAACAAACCAAACACGCTCCTGCTCAAACGCGCACCAAAGGTAAACAGAGAAAACGCGCGGCGTATATAAATGATTGAAACCGCGGCCCACGATCCCGCTTATGGTTCATTAATGAGCGAAAAGTTGCTGAGTGGCTGAGAGGAATGACAAATAAAGACGCAAAATATCTAGATTACCGTAAATCGTGTAGTTTCCTTGTGCGCAAATGTCTACACATTTTTCAACATTATTTAAATGGATATGACGGCTGGTCCACACGCATATTTACCGATTAGTTAGTATTTTATAGATAAGAACACCCCGCAATAGTCGATATATGGTCCTAATATTAAATATTTATTGGTGCGACCGTTTGCCCTTATATAGGCTAAATAAACTCTACACTCTAAAGTAAAATATCAAAATTGGAAATCTTTGGGGAAGATGTGTCAAAAGGTAGAATCAACCGTCGATCAGAAGCCATTGATTTGGGGGCTGGTGGGAGAAAGCTCTTGTTTAATCTCTCATCAATCTTAATTTATGCCAGTATGACAATAAGGGACCGGCTCAGGGGAGCTGCGGGCTCAGCTCTGCCCGGCTCGCAGGCTTTTGTATCTGCAGATGTGTCTGTGTGAGGAGGCTCGCAGGCTGGCTTGATTTCCCTAAGCACCCTCTCTCATGCAAACCGGATGGAATAAACAGATATATTCATTTCTCTGCCCCTCTTCCCCGCGAGCATTAACATGTTATACCCGTGAGGTGAAATAGCATTTTTTTTTTCAAAGACATTCAATTACACCTGAATCAGACAGCAGCTTGAGAGGAGAAGCTGACGTTCCTGTCGAGGATAACCTCGCTTTCACAATTTCCACTTCATCCCAGAATACATGTCACTTTATCAGACAGGATTAAATCCTATTCTCTGCCAATTGCCTTATTTTAAATAGCGCTGAGCCCCTGTTTATGCAGCTTAGTCCAGTGAGCCTGTTGTAACTGAAAATAAAAACGAAGATTATAGTGCAATCCGATTAGAGGACTATGGTATTTAATTAAGGTCATTTAAAATACAAAGATAATGGGAATGAAGATATGGGGGAAATCAGGCTAAATCGACCAGAAGTTGGGAGTAAAGACTGATGTTTGTCTGCAGTGCCTGGATCTGACTATGGATTTAGGAAACCTAGTAGTTTTTAGTCAATGGGTCTATATTATGTTGATTTTCTTTAGTATTCTATCTATGTAGGCTGCTTATGGATAATAATAAAAAAAATAGTGTTCTGCACGTTGACATTCAGGCCTATAGGCTATATCCCATGAAGCAGACCTCCACTGCCCGAGTCAGTACTGAAGATGTGTGTTTTCACCCGCCCTCCCCTGGAGCTCATTGGGGCCATAATGAGAAAGACTTGTCAGAGGTAATGGTGGGAAGTAAGAAGGTGATCCCCTCTCATTAAGAGCCTGGAAACCCGTTTTCCCTGCACATCAAAAGCCAGCATGAAAAAAAAGAACTATAGTAATCCTATAATAAATTTTAGAAGGATACTATACAAACATCAGAGAAACACAATAAGGTCATATGGGAATATTATAGTGACACTACAGGAGATAGTGTTAAGTGAAATAAGGTCAATCTGGACTCATTGAGTACAACAGCAGCAATGTCAGTGCGTATACAGGGAGAGCAGTGATTCTTCGCTGGATGCAGGAGAACCGAGGCAGCGGGCAGATGAGCAGCTTTACCTGTTAGGTTCTCCAACTCCTTCTCCTCTAAGGATGACAGAGTGTCGTCGTCTCCGTCCAATAATGTCTCACTCTCCGAGTTTTGATTTCCCAGAGCTTGATTTCTGATGGACTGCTTGCCTTTGAGAATATCCTCTTCAGAAGCTGGAAGGAAATAAAGGTGTTGTTTTTTTATAGCCCTATATACATATTTTGCCTAGTCATAAGGTAATGTATTATAGAAATATATTAGGCGCTATTCCAATACATAGTTTGATGGTATTCCAACTTTCAACAACCACATGGATTTTTACTTTAACCCAAATAAAGGGATTTGACTGAAATGTAAGTTATTATAGAAACAACTAATTGCAACCGATTAATCATAAGCAGTGTAAACAGTCAAATAAACTGAACACAGATCTATACAACATCCGGGGACAACTCCTAAAAACAGAGAAGAGGCAGTTTTACACTGTTAAAGTTTGGATTATTGATAAATCCAACAGTCATGGGGTTTCACGCTGTCTCTCCTACTCTCCCTATCACTCCACACTGTGTATTAACTAGGAATGCAATGAAACTAATCTTTAGCTATCAACTTTTCCCCCCAGTGGTTTGGCTCAGGCTTTTACCCAGCGGTGCAGTTGGAAATGAAAAGGTGGGTCAACTGTGACTTACAATCTGTGATCATCATAAGGCAAATACAACCACTCCACAACGTCTCAATCACAAAATACACAAAAGACAATTATAGTTTTAGAAATATGAGAGAAAAAGGTTTGCATTGGAACGCTGCTCGGGTGTAGAACTTTTTTAGAAAAGTATTATTTTGTTTGTTTTACTTAAAACCCATTCTGCATAACGTACATTCAATTGAAACTACTTAGGATGATGTATAGTATGAATTTAACCCATTATGTTTTTTGTCAGCTTCCAAAGGTGGACTCTGTTCTGCAAACAAAAAGGAGGGTAAAATGAGTTTAAGTGGGTTTACTCTCCACTACAAGCCCTTTACAAAGTTGATCAAAAACGACCTTCTTGATTGGAAATTGGATTCACCAGTTAAGAGCAATGCATTTGTGAATCAGACATGCAAAGCAACACACAGGAGGGCAAACTGAACAGAGAGGCTACAACGTGGCAGATGGCTGTCACAATGCTACCCCTAACTGCACAGCCAACACTCAATGTGCATTATGCCCTTAAACATACATCAAAACAAATGGTATTACCCAAAGATTAACCAAACAAATCATAACAGAGTGAGGGTCGCACACTGCCCGGTTTGATTTCAACTGAACATGACTTGAGGTTCCGAATGGATTATTTAAGAAAAATGGTAATCTGCAAACATTTACAAAGCTCTGCATTCCCCAGTGGTGCATGGTAAGGATCCACAGACACGAGTATACAGTACAAAGTGAGGACTGGCAAGTCTTCCCTCTTTGTAAACATAGTTGGCAATATACCGAGTCCTTTTGCAGACTCTGTGTGTGTGTGTGTGTGTGTGTGTGTGTGGGGGGGGGGTTCTCATCCGGCATTCGGGTAAAAGTAGCACAGTTTTTCTGCATCATGCCACTCAACATATAACGGGAACTCCCCCCCTCAACACCACCTGAGGGGGAGATCAGTTGCATTTCCTAAAATGCACAGCCGCATCATGTGGCTATATACTTTGAAATTGTTAGAAGAGCAGGGTTGAAAAATCTCTTGTCATGGAAAATATGCAGCTCACTGATATTTAGAATGGTCTTCCTGTAATTAAGCCTCCCTGGAGAATTCTTTAGTTAGCGGCACTGAAATTACTACCAGCTCCCCTAATACGTACCACATGCCATTGTATTCACACCAAGCAAGTGGACAGGGGACTTGTCAGATGAGCTTAAAAACAGAGATGTATTTGAACTTCTGTGCATTCCTTTGTAAACATGCTCAGCAACTCTCATCCCAGAATCAGACACTGCTAACATATGAACAGTTACCAATACGCAGCATCTGATGTAACTTCACCTCATGGTGATCTAAAACCCTGCTACTTCTACTACCACAAACACACTTTCTTAACAGCTTCTCAGCGTAAAATACACTGAATTAAGTAAAACTAAAATGACAAACCGTCAATACAATGTTTGGATGAGAATTATTGAAAACTATTCTTCCTAGATTTTTGCCATATATCACCGACAAAGAATGTGCACGTAAGATATATGCAAGGAAGACGTAAGAGTCATAACTCTTCATTCTTTTTGTCCTCCTCACAGATAAATAGATGTATTAATAAACAGCAATACGTTTTTATTATTCTGTCATGGGGGTGGGGCCATTGGGAACTAGCATGCCCCAGAAACGGCTGTTTAGCTTTAAGGACACATGGTTTAAAGAGTTGGACTGTGTGAGTGTGAAATAAACATTTACATATTATTACTAATTAATTTCACTGGGATACACCAGTAAAGCTTTGAAGTGCAAAATACTATTTTGAATTATATATTCCTCCTAACCACGACAAACATCTCACTTTTAAAACTGTAGGATATTACTGAAGTATAAATTCAAGCACTGTCAGAAGAAATGCCAACAATGAACAATCTCTGCAATGAGCAGGTATGTCACATTAACAAAATATCCACTAGGGCACTTCAACCTAATCACTCATCACACAAGGAGCAGAAATGTGCATAAATCCCAGCCAGGTTACACTTTTTCAGGACCCCATTTTCCTACTGAGAGGTTCAACTACCTGCTTATACAACTCAAGGCATGCGCGGGCACGGCAATTAAATTGTCAGAATTAACAAATTTGTTTTTAACAGGAGTGTAGCCAGGAGTGTGGTCATGAGGCGAGTATTGATTACCAGAACAGAGACATTAGTCTTCAGGTATTTACTCTGCCACCTCTGCTACACAGGCCCTGGACCAGACCAAATCAATCCCTAGAAAAGATGGCTCTTTCCAGCCATAAATACATAACAGCCTACTCAACCCTACTGGCAGCCACACGCTCTCCAGTGAAAATCATCTTGGCTTGGTATGAATGATCACGGTTGTCCATATCCGAAATACAGAAATGTGAGTTTTTCCTGCATATTTTATGGAAAAGAAATATGTTTTATCGACATTTCTGTTTCTTAAAAAAAAATACAAATTCTTTTGCTGATTGAAAAATGTAAACTGCATCTTCTATTTATAATTTATCTAATTCAAAACAGTCCTGCTGATTTCATGATCATTTGAAAAGTGCTGCCACAAGTAGCTGGAAAATAGGGTAAATTCAGACTTGATCATATACTAAATATTTTCTTAGGGAGTGAGACTGCATTCTCCCTCTCCATCTGATGAAATAATTACAGCCAGATATGACCTTTGTACTCTGTTTGAAAACTCAGCCCTGCATTCTCATCTTGAGCTGCACTTCCGTAACAAATGTCGGGTCGACTAAAACAAGACGAAAGGTTACATCAGAAAATGGATGCCGTCAGGCTTCAATGTCAGAGAGTTATTTTAATGATATATTCCCATACTTCAGCCAGGCATTATACTCTCTTGAGGTAGTATACCCTTGCCACAACTGGCTGGTGGCTATTTTTACACAGACTTGACTTTGAAACCAAATGTTTGGAGGAATTTGTCTTTCCCTGCTGATGAATATATGCAGTACTGTATGTTAGCTGAAATAGTTTTGAATAGAACTGAATACCATATCAAATATCTGAAGTGTGAGTTTACAAGGTTGTGAATACCTTCAGCGCGTTTCCTTCAGCTGATATAACTCAATAAAGGAGCACGACTGATATGTCAATTCCCTCTCATAAACTCTCGCTGAAAAGGTAAAACGGGGAGGTAGAGCGGAATTAAGATGGAGACAAGTTAAATTCAGAGCAGTGACCAGCTGGTCTCTGGTCCCATTCTCCACACTGCAGCCATTACTGTAAACCAGCAAGTCTCCCAGGATTCTGGGATCTCCAACACTTATTGCTTTTAGATCACATTCTTATTGACTCCTGTCACACTGGCCATTTGTCTTCAGGAATGATGTCACATTTAGGGGGACTTTTGGTGACATATTAGAGACATTTTGGGCCAGAAATGGACCTTTATTGGGGAGAATAATTGATAAACCTGCTAAATCTAGGCTCAGCATGACTCTGATTGCAAACCCTGGTGTGTGCAGGAATGGCAGGATACTATCTTAGCAGAAATAAGGGATTACATGCACTCTAGAAGAGAAATGTGACTCCTAATGTTAATGCAGGAGCATGTGTCATTTGGATATTGTGGCTAAGTGACTGTTGGGAATGTAGGCTTGTTCTCAATCAAAGTTTATTGAAAATCTGCACCTGTTCTTTCGGACAAGTGCAGAGAAACAATGGAGCAAGAGTAGCATTGATTGGACCCAATTGTAATGCTAAAGGAAAAGGCAATCAATGCTGTTGGTTTTAATGACAACTCTCTACTCTGTATAATAGAACAGTATTGATGAAGTTGTTTTAAACAGCATTCAATTTTGCCTCATCTTAGGAGGGCTCCAAGTACAATGTGCCGTTGTATGTCTTGTATTGTAGATTGTAAGTTGTGTTTCACCTGCACAATGTATGCAAGACAAATACAACTTAATAAATATAACTGATTTTACACCTTATTATACATTTAATTTTGACCGCAAAATCTAAAACTTACTTAAACTTACTTTTAACCTGGAGATTGATTGTTTCATAGGCACAATGTAACATTCAAATCAAATAACCAAGAGAAAATAACAAAATCAAAAGAAAAAAAATCACAATATGATGGAAAAAGGAAAAGGGAGAGCTTGAATAATACTTACCATTAATATCAGCCACTGTCATGCAACAAGAGAAAAGAATAAACAAAACAAAATCACGTTGCATCTCTGACATGTCACACCTCCTCACAGTTCAAACAAGAATTTCAAAGTAAAGGTGCAGATGACAACACTCAGGTTGGCTGGGTGCAATCTATCTGTGTGTATTAGTGCAGCTCTGCATGATCAGAAGCAAGGTAGGAAATTACCTGTGTGAAATTCAAATGAGGGTGCTATTTTACTGAGTCTTGTGGTTCCATAAATCTTTTATTGCAGCGGCAGAGCTAATTTTTATTGCCTTGTACCTGGTGCTATACCACCACGTGAGCAAGGCAGGCGGGGTATACACAACAGGCAAGGGGTGCAGGGACATAGTGGATGGAACTGACCGTGTTCGGCCGCTGCTTTGAGCGTAGCCTCAGAGTGAGTGGATCCGAAGGGGTTCCTGATGAAGCGACGTCGGCGCCTTAAATCGTCCTCCCAGTAGTCCAGGCGCCAGAACTCCCTCGGCCGGCTGCAACGAGACAGAGGTAGCACATGTGTTAGCAATTACCAGCCAGCATGGTATAGCAGCCCAGCATTAGCACTCGGTCCGACTGAGCATGCATAAAGCCAGCATTGTTGTTGCTGTGTTTTTTTTTTTTTGGAACTCTCAGAATCTCTCTTTTAAAAACACTCATTTGTACACAGGTTCAAATCCCAAATCATTGCATCCCCGTCCTTGACAATGACAGGATCACCTTCTTCTCAGGAGCTAAGGCGTTGTTCTTGGATTTATTTATTTTTTCTCTCTAAGGTGGAATGACCAAATGACAGAGTGCTCATTTTCCACACACTTTTGTGGAACATGCTCCCATTCGAGGCTCATTTCAAGCCCAGCAGGATGCCTCTTGTCAGGACCCACGGCCAGCCGAACAGGGAGAAGGCCATTACAAACACAGAGGAGGGGGTTGATAGCATTACCAATATTAATCAACGTCCATAGCTTCCATTTTTCTTTCTAATTTACATCTCCCTTTACCAGGCCTGGTCAGTAAATCATTCTGACTCTCAAGGCAAAGACAGTGTTAACTTTTAATGAGTCACTCCCATATAATATTGTGCGTGTATAGCACCCATCTATAATGAAATATTACTATTATTTTGAAAGGGATTTAATTAAAATATAATCTAGAATATCCATTACTTATGGCCGAGAGGCACAACACAGCATAAGAAAAACTCTTTTTTTTCCAATCACATTAGCAAGGACTCCTTTTACCAGTTAAAAAGTTGTTTTTTAATCTTAAGGACTAATTTGTAGTATGCAGCAAAGACGCTACTTTGTCAGTTACGTGTCATGAATATCTAGTTCTTGAATGTAAAAACATAGCTCGTGTGATTTACTACCCAGGTGGGGAGGGTAAAACAACATGCACTTGGGTCTTCAATGAGATTAAATTCTGATTGTCTCGCTTGAGTCACATATTCATTTCACTTGAGCTAAATATTCTCATGAGAAAAATTCCTCTAGGAAATGAGCAACCCTGCACGAAGGTCTGTCTGGAGGTTGTACTGGGGTTGGTTTTGGATTGGTGCTAGTCCCAAAGCCCACTGCACACTGTGATTTAGTGAAATAAATGTCTTTAAGTCCATTGTACTATGTGAGAGTGAAAAGATGCTTTATCGCAACAGTGCAACTGGGTCCCAACACCAACGAAATACAAATCAAGATAACAGCCACCCGTGAACCCTCCAGATACACACCGGTTTTCTGTTAATATATTCCACCGGCTAACCTTCTCAAAGTATGCTGATCCTTGAAACCAGAGAGAAGGCAAAACAGTTATGAGATAACTATTTTGATAACAAAAGAATATCCCCCAAAGAAAAGAAAAAAACACAAGAAGAAATATCAAGGTTGAAACGACACAAGAAATCATGTGAACAAAAATTCGAGACTAGGTCCTACATAAAATAAGTGGTTGCAGTGTATCCTGTGATGGTGAAGTAGGACACAGTTTATGGTTTCAGTGGCATAGGCTATGAGGGGAGAACCCCAGCATACTTTATGTGATCTACTCTTGAACACTGCTCTGGCCAGGGGCTGCTCACAAATCTTCAGTCCAACACCAATGATCACACTGGGGCCTCTAAAAGGGGAAGGGGCTTTACGCAAGAAAATAAATACAATTTCCAAGCGGGTCCTTTAAGACCTCTATGCCCTAGCAAATGAAAACCATTAATTATTTGATTTATCTGGGCAAAAAATCTGTCTCAAAAGGCTGGATGAAGAGCAGAGAGAGAGAGGCTGCTGCTCATTTCTTAAGGCTGGATGCAAAGCACTATACAGAAGGCATTTCATTCAATGCCTATAGGAGTAAAACTATTACAGGAAAAAATATTCACTGTACAATCAAAGCGAAAATTGCAGTGAAATGAAATGAAATCATAGTGAAATGAGAAATTCATTTGGCAAACAGGAAGATGAATTTAGTATATTTAGAGCAGTGTGTGTGTGTGTGTGTGTGTGTGTGTGTGTGTGTGTGTGTGTGTGTGTGTGTGTACCGTCACAGCAGTTAGCAGTACAGGGTTCAATCTGCAG
>CABFOS010022721.1:10007-21731 GCA_900660315.1 Diretmoides pauciradiatus | reverse complement strand
TAAGAACCAGTCTAGAAAAAGAGTAAAGTTAGTAAAAGTGAATAGTCTGATGAGGTGTATTTTCTCTACATTTCGCTGGGGGGGTGTTTCCCCATGCCTTCGGTGCATAGTGCCTAGTTGAGCTATCTCGTAAAAAGGGCCTTTCTGTGTGGAGTTTGCATGTTCTCCCCGTGCTCACTTGGGGTTCCCTCCAAAAATAAGGACCCCACATGCTGAAAATCATCACCTGACCAGCGAGAAGGGCGCTGTCCCCGGGCGCTGTCCGTCAGCTGCCCACACTCCTGGCCTTCTACTAGATGCTTTAGCTAATGTGCTATTAGATGTGATGGCCCAGTCAGTCTGCTGCTGATGGTGGAGGTTAACTAGGCACATGTGGGCTGGCTCTCTGAAGCTGATCCATACTCCATGCTGTTTTGAATAAAAATCAACAAAGAGATAAGCTCATTTGTCACCACAATTCAGGCTGACTCTCTTTTCACAATAAATGAGTCAATAACTTCAAAAGTATTTTGTTTAGAAGGTAGGCTAGCGAAAAGCTATTTAAATACGCCTTTTATCATTTTGCTTCTTTTTCTCTCTCCTCCATTTCCATTGCATGTCCCAGTCATCAGACAGCAAGGAAACTCAAGTTCAACCCGTATTCAGATCACTGTTTGTTCCCCAAGTTCATGTCTGAGAGGAAAACATTCTTTCCATCCGAAGTCATCTGGGTCAAAAGAGTTTTCAGAGGAGATAATTAGATTAAAAGATTAATCCATCTATCTCTTTTGAGAAAGAATATAATGGGGATTGGCTGATAAACAAGACTGTAAAAGCAAACCACAGCTACAGGGTTAACCCTAATTCTGTATATTAGATTAAAATGGATGCATTTCATAGAACAGTTTTGCCCTCCATATCCTGCTTAATTAGATTTCCTGGCGACTACACAAATGAGAGTGTAATGTAAGTTACCGTTAGTCACGGCTGTTGTATTATTGGTTAACATGGAAGCGGTTTTAGTAACAGAGAGGAATGTTGGCAGAAAGAAAAGAACGCAACTTCTAGCAACTTCCTGTCAGCTGTTTTTGGCTTGCCCATATTATGCCAGATTGCCAGCCAGTGCAAATTCACATGTCCACAAACCTTTTAGAAGGGGCTTCATTGACTCTTCCTGATCAGACCACAATCCCGTTTTCTTGTCTTTCTACTCTTGAAAGATTTCCTGATGTAATTCAGATACCAATGTTTGTGTGTTTAGTTTGTTCAGAATTTAAATACAGAATCCTATATTTACTATTTAGCACTTCTGAGATTGTTGATTGTGTATTAGGATCCCCATTAGCTCACGCCATGACGTCGCCTAGTCTTCCTGGGGTCCGACACAGAAATCACACAATTTAACAAACAACAATTACCATATATACCAAAAAAGAAAAATAGAAAGATAGAAGAAAAGGAAGGAAAAACACCACAAAAGGTTGATCAGTTCAGACAATGTAATACTTGTAAATATATATCAAATCAGATAACAACCACAAAAATCCATCATTAAATAAAAAACAAAAAAAAACAAAAAAAAAACATCATCCATCAATAAATCATAAGAAAAAGAAGACAAAGATCCATCAATAAATCATAATAAAAAACAAAACAAAGATCCATCAATAAATCATAATAAAAGCAAAACAAAGATCTGTCATTAAATCGTAATAAAAAATAAGAAGATATGCTCTTATTGGGTGGCATCAAGAATAATTTATCATTTTCAAACCATAGTTTCTCTCAGGGACCCAAAATACAAATAAAATGGACAAGGAAAACCTGTTTAAATTATAATTATACGTCCCATCAAAGAGCAGGTTTTTCTCTCAGACTTTAATTCTTACTTAGAAACCATGGAGACTTGGAGGAAATATTTATTAAAATGGTAATCACCACGTCCATGTACTTTAATCAGTGAGCGGTTTAACAGAGTACATCTTTATATCTTTTCATTTGTGTTTTTTGTTTGCTTAGTTAGAATTTACATATACAGTTTATTCACAGGCTGTCACAAATGATTAAATTCTCTCAAAGCAGAGTTAGATTTCATTCAAACAAGCTGTCACTGAAGCACCTCTGGCTCAAACCAAGCCAGAGGTGTGGCTACATGAGACTACACATCACAGTCTATGTCC
Source organism: Diretmoides pauciradiatus (assembly GCA_900660315.1). NCBI lineage: Eukaryota > Metazoa > Chordata > Actinopteri > Trachichthyiformes > Diretmidae > Diretmoides > Diretmoides pauciradiatus. The sequence goes on along the minus strand of CABFOS010022721.1, from coordinate 19,572 downwards.
ACACTAGGCATTTAAATTTGAAAACGCACATTCATCTCTCCCCTCTGACCTTCCGTCCACACTACGCCGGTGTTTTAGACCCCTCAAAAATGGTGGTTTCTTCATTTGTCACAGTAAAGGTCCTGTGCCTAATGTTAGTTAGATTCAAGATTTTTCAAGATTCAAAGGTTTGTTTGTCACATATGTGTTTGGCCTACCCTTTAAAAGGGAAGGAGTGTCCGCACAAACAGCTGCTGCTCCACAGTGAGGTTTATTGTGCTAAAAACACACACACAACGTTTCGACCAAGTAGGTCTTCTTCAGGTGTAGTGTATGACAATGACCCGTGACTATATAAAACAGTGTCAATCATGTCACATGACAATAATTGGTTCAAATATCACCTGGTGCAAATTAGCAGTAATCAAAATACAATAAATAGCATTCCCAATATGGTAAAAACATATCTATCTAAACAGAGGATACATATGCATATAATATAAACAACAATAGTACGATCGTATGAAGGGTAACATGAAAAATCGTAGTAGAATGTCATAGGGGCTGGGCAAAGATGAAGTCGATCTAGAGGAAGGCAGAAATGTCATAGTCCTCATTGTTTGTCACATAGACAGTTGTAGCAGTACAAAAGTGCAGTGAAGTGCGTGGCATGCTGTAAACACTGCTAGAGGTAGAAAAGAAAAGGGACTAAACTAGGAGATACTATAAAATAAAGTTTCCAAATATAGCAATATAGAAAAGAAATAAAAGTCAGTATGTGATGTACATGTGCAGAGTGCAAACATGTGCAAGTATGCAATGTGCAAGAGCAATGACAGCAGACATTGTTGGTTGTGTGTGTGTGTGTGTGTGTGTGTGTGTGTGTGTGTGTGTGTGTGTGTGTGTGTGTGTGTGTGTGTTTAATGGCCTGAGGAAAGAAGCTCCTCCTGAGCCTCTTCAAATACAGCTACAGCCACATGAGGCTATGAGCATAGACAAAATAAACGGGTCTGGGAAATCTCAGATCTTGCTTTGATTTCTTTCTTTTTTTACTTTATGTTTTCATTCATCTTCTTTGTTTCTAAGCCAGTTTGTCAAAGAAAATGTTCAACTTGTGCAATAACCAATAAAACTTTCTGAACTAATCTGAAAAAGGTTAGGCTAATAGCACTGGAGTCAATTTCCTGCTTGGGGAATTTGGGTTGGTGTTGTTTCTGGTGGACCCTGCAGTGGTGAGGTAAGGCTTAACCCCTGTAACCCCAGGTTTATGGAGACGACGGAGTTACAGACCAGCAACTCTGCCTTTCCCAAAAAGCCTGAATCGCTGAGAAGCAGTGGTAATTTTGGCAGCTATTTTAGATTTAGTCTTAGTTTTCAAACGATCATGTTTAATAGTTTTAGTCACATTTTAGTCCTTTTTATCCTTCATAGTTTTAGTCTAGTTTTAGGTGACGGCAACTCAAAATGTTTTAGTCTAGTTTTAGTCGCCACAAAGTCATTACATTTAAGTCAACTTTTAGTCAAAATGTTTTCTCTCTTTAAACTAATTCAATCAGGTTAATACAGGAATCGGAAAGTGGAATCAAGGTGACAGTATCAAGTGTTGAAATTCGTAAAGCAACGACCTGACCCACAAACCACCAACTTTATGTAGTACAATTGTCAGGACTGAGACAATCTGCACACGCCCCTCCACCAGTTTAACCAATGCCAGGGTTTCATTGCTTTTGACAGACAGACTAGATGCATGGGGAGAAAATATCCTGCATTTTCAATGTCCGATAGCCACCACTAACATTTTAGTCCCATCTTGTCTCATCAGCGAAAACAAAACATACATTTCGTCATAGTTTTTATTATCAAAGTTCTATTTTTAGCTTGTCAACGTCTCGAGATTATTTTGCAGTTAAGGCACACAGTAGAACATATTGTCTTCCATGTAACAGATTAATTGATATAGAGCAGGTGGTCTGTGTCGATCAGAGACCTCAGGTGCGCGTCCTCTGTTAGCCGGATTGGCTGTGGGTGCTCCGCTTAAAACAAAGTACTTGAAAAAACCCCACTTTAGGGTGGAAAAAGCGGCACACCAAATAAAGATGCAGGACAAAAGGGCTTCACTTCATAGGCCTATCTGTTTACTTAAAAGAGCTGACGCCTTCGTCGAAGGCTCTGGCCGAAACGCCTTTATTTGGTGTGCCGCTTTTTCCGCCCCAGAGTGGTTTTGTTTTTTCAAGATTAATTGATATGTTGGTGATCCTGGTGAGGAGCAGTCTTTGCTCTATTCACTATAGGTACGACTGAGCTTTTGATTCATAACCTTTCCACACCACTCAGTAACCTGTCACCATTAATGTCTTCATATGTGAAGTTATGAAGTAATTTTGGTGCTGTATGTTTTATTGCCTTACTCTTGCTCTCAAGAGTAAACTGATATAGAATCAGTCATGTATGTATTGTGCAGCTGTTTTGAAAATGGCATCCATGTGCTATGAATGCTTATTGTATATATTACTTCCTGCAACACATGTCCTATGAGTATCATTTTACTTTCATCTGCACAGGAGGAAGAGGTGGGACACAGATGAAGCACCACATGCTGATCACCATAAGTGCTTCAACAATAATTATTTACAATGAACACAACCATCAACAACAGTGACTATTTATATCCAGGCACATTCACAATCCATCCAAATCACTTGCACTTCAAAGAGGATGGATTGGAAACATCTGAGTATAAAACAAAGGCCTTTAAAATGTGGCAGCCATTGGTAAAGAATTGTGATAAAGTCATCAAAGTGAGTTCAGAAGTGAAAAGTGAAATCAAATGTGTTAAATGCCACATTCCACTATTAGGATTATACTGTGCTACAAAAAGCAATAAATGAGTGAGCACTGAGCAGTGAAACTGAGAACAATGACTTCAAAGTTCAACATCTCCAGTCCCGACAGAAGTGTTGTTGCTAAGTCAATATTGTTGTTTAGCAGCATTTAATGGTATCATTTTTGTTGCGTGTCATGCTCAGAGACACTTCTGTAGGGCAGGTGCTTGCCGACCTCGAACTTGGGTCTTTTGGTTGAGCATCAAAAAGGAGACATTGAGTTTTTATGTGTGCAAAATGCCAAGCAACATACTATGAGCAGTTGGCCTATGTATTGGTTTACCGAGACCTTCAAGTATCCAGAGAATTCTTGTAAGTGAAAAATAATAACACAGGATGCGGCATAACAGTATGTTAGCTGTGGCTGACTGCAAACCACATTGAAATATTTGGATTAACCCTTTGGAAATATAAAACACACATGATGTGTGTCTGCGGTGGGTGGACATACATGTGAGGTTATGTAGAAGTGTTTGTACCATATGTGTTGGTATGAACTGTGTTACTACTGCATGGTATTGATAAATCTCTCCACCAATGCTATCAAGATCAATTCCTGTACATTTATGGAATGTGAATGAAACCTTTCTGGTTCTGATTCCTAATATTTAGAAAGAAACCATCATTAACAAGCCACACCACCATCATCAAACAAGACGAGAAGGTTTTTCCTGATGACCTAAGGAGAGCAAATATTTGGCGTGGGAAATAACATTTCTAATGAAAAGTGTCAACACCACATCAAATTGGGTCTGGAGTCATGTCCTGTGGAAAAACTCTTGACTTTGGCTTGTAAAATGTAACAATGAAAGATAGAACGACTCATTTATCAGAAAATAATAAATTTAGCGCTCATTGATTGACGTTGTAGAAGTGTGTATCCTGGCCTAGGACTGAATACTGAGAGCCATCTCTACTGTCTGTCTTTAGTCCAGTTCTTCTCTCAGCCTTCCAACTGTCTAAATAAAGAAAAAATAGATAGTGGACTGGTTGTTGCCTTTACAAAAAACAAACAAACTATTACGTAACATTATACTTTTGAGCTGATAAAACATGTTTTTTTTTACTGCAGCACTGACTACACTAGAGAAACACTTTTTAGCCTTAGTTTGGTACTTAAGCACAGTTTTTTAAAACTATGTAAAACTGAAAAGGAGGTGGAAAACATGCCATTTCCTTACTACCTGGATTTGTTTGTGTCCTCACTGGATTGCGCTAATGAATGCTTTGAACTATCTTGCTCAATTTCCTCTGCTGTTACCCAAGGCTCAAGGTGAAGCCCCCCGGAGCAGGACATGAATAAAGGGCAAATGGTGGACCTATTACAGACCCATTCACTTTTGGCTGCAAGCAGGGCCACTTAAGCCAATTGCAGTCCTAGTGGATATCTCGACTTTTGGATAAACGATGTGAAGGTCTGGAGCCAATGGTCATTATCTGGGAACTCTTAGAGATCACATGGCACGGAAAACAGCTGCATGTAAAACTGCATCTAATTCTTCTTTTGTGAGAATCAATTTTCAAGTTGTGTTGGTTCTCATGAGCTTGGTTAGCGTGCATTCACAGGCCTGGGTGGCAGTGTGTGCATGTATGCAGCAGTCCACAAGTGTTTTTTCACAAGACGGTGAGCAAATCCCAGCACATTTTCTTCAGTAAACAGATGTTATCTTTTACACAGGGTAAACATAAGTAAACTACCAATGCGGACTCCTGTTAATCCTGTTGTCAAGGAATGGAGGAGATTGCCGTCTCAGTATTCACTAGGCTTTATAGGCTATTAGGATGTGGAGTGTAATGACAAAAACTTTAAAAATGCACAGGGGAAAATAGACGTTAGATATTTGGTGTTTTTGTTTAAAGAAGAAGCTCTAATGGGTTAGAGGAGTAAGGCTTCAGAGATTCTTTTAGTGCAGCTTGCAAATAATCCCAAAAAAATCCCTTATGTCCCTGATATATTACGTTAAATATTCACAAGCTGCTACTTCTAAACCAGCTACATTCTATTACCCAGCCTTTATCTAAACCTCTCATCCCCTTTTCCACCCTAAGCAAAGTCTGTCGTCTTGGCACTGATGCATCACCAGCCGTCCAATGTTTCCTTTGCTCTCAGCTCTCTCTTCCTCCCACTGCTTCTCTGGTCTTCAGTTCCAACCACCCCTCCTCACCATCTCTCTCATTCTCCCTGAATTCCTCCCCCTCTCTCTCTTTTTTTTCTCATCGTCCTTTTTGTTTTCAGTCTCCCACATCCTCTTGGAGTCTTCCCTCTGTCTCATACGCATGACTCACCATCCCACATGGAAACATTTTCGCTGTGGATGTGAAAGGGGCTTTTACAGCCTGTTAATGACAAATGAAACATCAGCCTTCAATCGGAGCAGAGAGCAAAGGCAAACACAAAAAAAAAGAAATTCTGCAGCTTCTCTTTCCAAATATTGCACTTTGGATGAAAGCTTTATAAACTTGTATATGACGCATTAGGATCTGGTAATAGCAAGCAGTATGTCAGGAGGTCAGGCACTGTATTAGGACTCAACATTGGGATCACTGCAATTCTCAGTGAAGACCACCCCCTACAGGCTCATCGCCTTTTATAGCAGTTGCTTTATGTAACATGTTCTCCACCCAAGGCATCCATCCTGTCTCTAGATATCATGGGGCTGCTGAACAGATCATCGCCACCTGATCTAGACGTTGCCAGAAGATCTAGAAGTTTAACTTAGCACGACAAAGTACGGCTGGACATACCTGTACAAGCACTTCCATCCTCAAACAAGTGTTATTCATTTTCACAAATATTGATTAATGTCCAAAAGCATTGGAGCACTGGAAATCATTCAAGATTCTTTTTAGGTTGGATTTCCTTTTAAAAGGGTTTTTATTTATTCTCCAGGTACATTCATTTCATTTCAGTATCAAAGCAGTTATTCCTACATGTTTGTTCATTGATTTGCCAAGAAACATGTCATGACCGTGACACTAAAGCATGTTTTACTAGTTTCAAGAACATGCCTCATTACAGTACATGGGTCTGTTGTGACTAAATGAATGGTCCCTGCACAGGTGCTCACTCAAAGGAATGTAATTTTTTTTAAATGACATTAAATTTTGGGGTTTACTTTAGTAGACCTTTCTTTTTACACCACCAGGAAGCCCTGAGATCACTTCACTGGCATGATGATAGGCAGGGGTCACCTTTGACCCCTGGAAAAATGACCTCACCAAAACGAGCCCTGCAGGCACTTAGTGAACATCTGTGTAAAAGATGTAAGAACATGGACTCAGTCAACCTCCCACGTGTTTTCTTTTGTTTGATAAAACCTAAAAAAACATGTTTGATTGTGTCCAAATCTTTCCAGCAAATTGTCTGTGCTGTTAACTTCTGAATTAACTAAAACCTAATGACACCAAAACTGTGACACAGATCTCTGACATCTCTGACTACGTCCTGATTGACGGGATTATTATAGAAAACATATGTTCATCCTCATTTCTTTCTACTCTGCACGTCTACAAAAACGTGACCTTGTGTCCTTACTTCAAAGCCTGCCATTGGCTGGTTCACTGCATTCCTGTGACATTTTGTATGCATCACATGGAGCTGTAAAAACTCTGTTGGCTATCTGCCTACATCAAGTTTCTCAGTTGGTCAAATACGGTTTCAAAAGTGCACCAAAACTGCACTGTAAAGAATGATTTAGTATCCACAGGGAGGTGCCATGTCTGAAGTACTTCACCCTTTGCCTAATAATGAAGTCCAGACCCCTGTACCATAGGGAGCTTTCTTCCCTGTCTGCAGTATAAATAGGTTTGGGTACAGCTTTACATTCACAACATGTGTCTGTTTCCTGGACTCTTCAAATGAACAGAAAAGGAAGGTCTAGGCTAAGTTTCAGTGCAAAAGCAGGTCGCAGACATCACTCATATACGCTTGCACACATTACTTTAGCATCATATGGTGATCTGGTTTTAATTAGGGTGAGGTATGTGTGGTTGCAGTTTTACTCTGAACTTTCACCTATACACCACAAACATAGAAAGTCACCCTAGTGGTTAAATTCATCTACTGGTGCATTCTGGTAGCCTGCATCAATAAAGTATAACTTACTACAAATACCAGCAGAAATTCATGTTGGTATTGATACACTAAAACCTGTACAACTTCAGCTTGGAGTTTCATCAGTCAAGCTTTTGTGTACATGAGACACCATGTCCAAACTTAGCACCTCAGTGCCCAAAATATAACGTGACAGACCCTCCGAGGTCAACAGAAACTCCTGGCAGAGTGATCGGAGTCAGTTACCTTCTCACACTGACTCTGGCACACCATACTGCCACGTGGCCAGTGCTGTTTCAATGCATGTCTGGACATGAGTTGTGTGAACACGTGTTTGTACACACAAATCACAAACACATTTTTACGTATGTTAGAACAAGGTGAGCCAGTGAGGAGTGTGGAATATGCCAAAATCTGCATTTAAAAAGTAATGGAGATATTGAGGGGAACAAAAACAAGTTACTGAATGTACAGCCTGTTCTTTTTTTTTTTTAAGAGCAATACAAAAGCTTTCCATATTCATGTGAGATGCAACTTGAGCTTTAACAGCCTAGATCCTTGACTTAAGTTACCAATTTCTGATTGTAAACCTGGCAGGCAAAGGAGGTGAAATGAGAAGTGGAAACATGGTCCATCACCAAACATTTACCGTACATTAAATGTCAATGACATTTTCAAAGCAAACCATGTCATTAAATGATTTACTTGCTCGTCACACACACGAGAGGACTGGCTCTGTTGTGTGATCTGACTTATGGCTGAGATGAAATGTCTGCCATAAGGGCTAAAAAGTGCTTCAGATTCTTTGTCTAAACAGGAAGCAGAGGGGATTCAAAAATACATATCACTTATTTCATGGTGTCAATGAGCAGATGGCAGCCAGACATGATTTTACTGTACAAATGTAGTTAAATGTCCACGGCTTGTTAACTGTTAATCGATGCAAATTATAGATACTGGGTGTACCAATGCATTTCAACTCCTGAGAGCTTCCTAATAGCTACATGGGACATACGTGAATGTCAACTTTGTCAGTTTTCTTTAAGGAATTAATTTAACATCCCATTTGAAGTATAGACTAGACCAGTTTCCTGGTTGAGTGTCAAAATCTACTTCACTTTCATCAATTTTCTTTACCCACTTTCATATTTTAGGATCACAGGAGGCTGGGGCCTATCCTAGCATGCACTGGTCATTAATACATCACACATTTAATGTTCTTCCCGGTTTGCTTCTTTGGGGGTTTAAAAGCTAAATCTTCACGTGACAACGAAAAGCCAAGCAAGCCAATAATTCATTATTACTTTAAATATTTCATAACATCCTGAAGTGAACCCAATCATCTTCCTTAAGAATACAAAACAAGTAAAACACATTTGAAGAAGAAAATAATTCTGAATTAGAAACAAATCAAAATATTTATTCACCAGTCAAAACATAAACTTCAAAATGCAAGGTTTAAAGCTGGAAGCATTTACTGAGCACAGGATCACATTCTTGAGCAGGCCCACAAATTAAGTAACTCACATGCAGTTAATATTTCATGTGAGTCTGACAAAACCAGTTGTGGACTCCACATGGTGACGCATGTCAAGACTTCTGTTACCTGAAGATATCTGTTAGAAGTATTAAGTAGTATTAAGTGCTAACACGGGATGAGTATACATTATGCATGGTGGGTTTGCTATTGTGTAGAAAGAGCATGTGATATTCAAGAGTTATGGTGAGCTACACTTGATACAAATGCCTGTACAGTAGTAATAAAAACATCTAGACAGAGATGAGAGCCATCTCCTATGACACCTGTGTCTACTGTGAAATCAGACCCAAATACATACATCAGATAGTTGCAAAACAGCAGAATCACAAAAGAATATAATACCGTAGTAGCCTGAAAGGTAACAAGCAATTGTCAGGAAAGTAGAATTAATCTGAGGAAGGTGTTAGGAAGGTATTAGTCAAAGGACATAAATAGGCAAATCTTGAACAGTACTTAGCTTGCAAAACCATGCAAGACAATGTATGTGTGGTATGTCTCTGTATCACAGAGCCAGACCCTGAAGGAACTAGGAAGGGTATATCTAAAATTGTCGATAAATGCTTCCGTGGTGTTCTCCCTCAGTCCAAAGCAGGCAGAAAAGGGTCTTGGTGGTTGGGGCAGGGTTATCAGTTCTCAAGGAAAGCCACGTAGTCAGTGAGTCTGGCCAGCTGCTGCTCATTTGGAACCAACGAGACAGGGGGAGGATCTGTTGAGAGAGGTATGGAGAGGAAAAGGAGACAGAGGAGGAGAGGTTGAGTGAGAGGAGGACTCTCATTGTGCCAACTGCTCTCTATTATGTGGGATATCTCCCATCTAAAACCGGGTGATCTATGACACACATGCTCCCACTCAAAGATAGTCATCATGGTATAGGTCTCTCGCCACACCGCTGAGATTTGCACATGAACTCACCGCTTCCCACACCTGTAAAACAACTCTACCTACAGAGTCTGCCCATGCCAATGAGTCTGGATATCATTTAGAGGACGTTTTGCAGACTACAGACCATTGTCAGCATTTTACAACACTTTCCACTAATCCAATCCAGGATTATTTATGATAGCCTGCACGGGATCCACTCTGCACAATTAAGTTCCAGCGGTGCCGGGG
>CABFOS010022690.1:3035-14257 GCA_900660315.1 Diretmoides pauciradiatus | reverse complement strand
CTCTGCTTCTCTCCTTTTTTTGTCTACTCAATGTATCCACCCCCATTCAGTCTTTCAGTCATACACTGTCTCAATTTTCTCTCTCTCTCTCTCTCTCTCTCTCTCTCTCTCTCTCTCTCTCTCTCACACACACACACACACACACACACACACACATTTGTACTGTATGCGGTATTGAATTCATGGGTAAAACCTGTCAGGCATGGTCATGAATTTGCTCATTATATCCGGCTATTGTCATGCAGATTAGGAGGCATTCTGAAGGCAGCATTTGAAATCAAAACTGCATCCTTTTAGTTTCAGTATCAACAGCACAAACACACATGGTGATAACGTTTACATGGCTATAAAGAAATGGAACCAGTTTGAAGATGATGATGCTTCTAACGGAATAAATATAAAAAATAGGAAAAATAATGTCTAAAGGATTTTTGTTTTTCCCAATATAATTTTATAGTAATTCTATGAAACAACAGGCCTGCGATTTTAGATAATATTCCATTTTCATGTTGAATGGTGGTGAGAGTAAAGGTCTTTGCTTTGTTCAAGGTTCAGTTATTAAGCAATTTCACTATCATAAGGCTTGTTTACTGATACTGTACACTTTTATCCTCAACTTCGAAAGAATAACACAGACAAATTTTGTCCTAAATAAAAGGCAATTAATGGGAGCTCCAGAGCGGATCCAAAACAACATGTGCACTGGTAAGATTGGATGGAATGGAGGAGAGGGAATGGGGATAGGGATGTCTTCTCATCAGCCTGTTGTGTGTGCGTGAATGTTTGAATGGAGTGTGTGTGTACTGCCTGTTTGCGTGTATGGGTGTGTGGGTCTGTGATTGCGAAGAAGGAAGGATGAGAAAGCCGTCCCCTGTGACACTGACCTGGCATGACAGTTCACCTCTATCATTCATGTTTCATATATGAGAAGATTACACACACACACACACACACACACACACACACACACACACACACAAATGCACAGACGCCAGTCACAAGGGGTCTGGCTACTGCTTTGTCTGCGTGTCAGTGGAATGATTCTCCCAGAAGCCTGGATGGGTTGCGTGACACCGTCACAGTATCCCAGGATCCCTGCAGGCAGCCCAGGGACAAGAAGCTGCTCATCACTGCTCCTCCTCCTCCCAGGTGAATGGCAAGGGGCCAGGGATGGGGGGAGAGCAGAGGGGAGACGAGGGGGAGGAGGAGAGGCAATAGACCTGAGGCCTGGTGTGGAGACGGAGAAACATCCACATCTGCCACAATAGCCACTCAGACAGTCAGAGTATAACGCTCACACACATACAACAACAGATACACACACAAATCCATACACACGCTCACAGCCACGAAAGCTACTCAGATGGGCAGCTCTGTCACCAGCGATTACCCTGCTGCCACTCTGACATGGAGAGATTGGGGCCATATGAACGCCTCTGTAGCTGTAAGCGATGTTTAGGGGCAGGAGTTAGAGAGATGGGCGAGTCGCTGCTTATGAGGGGTCATAATCAGATGTGAAAGCTGTCTTGTACGCTTACAGGCAACATTGTGGTGAAAGGAGCCGCTCGCTGTAATATTGATGCCGTTTTTCAGCGGGTTGCATTAAGAGGATGGGAGGAAATTGGAAACACATTAGCAACACCTGATAGCTTTGAATTTCAGGTTCAAGGATTCTGAACTCATCCCACTCTTGCACAGGGGCTCAGAATGTAAATCATTCATCAGGATTATTCATCCCGGTGGGTGAATGATGGAAGGAAATAATAAAAGAAACAAAATCATAACACCGGTGAGCGCATAAAGAGATACTAGCTTTAGTAAACATAGCCTGTGCTGTGCTATTTAAAATGAATAATATTAAACCGTAGTTTGGCCTGAAAATAGCTACAATATATTTTTTTAAATAAAATTTGTATTTCTATTTCCCTGTTGTTGTGGTGTAAAGTATTAAATAAAAATGAAACGTAGACAGTGGAGCAGTGCGAAATGTTTTGTTTTTCTCTCCCTTTCCCAGGAGTCATCTCAGTGGAAACTATTTATTAGCTAGACGCTGTGTTGGCTGGTCAGCTGGAGCTCTGTAATAGGTGGGGGGAAATGCTCATGGAACCTTAGATTTATTTGATGCTACTCTCAGGTTTTCCAATCTAGTGCTTCTTGATGGTTCCAGTGCTCACATAGAGAGTGGCTGAAAATAGCAGAGAGCACATCTCCAGATGAAAGGTGCCTCAAGGGTGGCTATCAGGACGGAGGAACACAAAGTAAGCACCTCACTCGCATGCACACTCCAGCCCGCAGGGTCTTTGGGAATGATGAGAACTGACAGTGGTTTGTGTGCAATGACTATGTCAGTGTTTGTGAACCACAGCTACTGGGCAGCTGCCTTCACAAACCTCCAGCATCTACCACTGACAACACGGGCCAAAAGATCTTTCTCTGGAACACCATGCGAGTGCTTTCTTTCTCTAAATAAAGTCACAGGGGACAGTGTACCAACAAGCAAACGCTCAAACTTCCAAAATGTTGCATCTGCAAATTGTCAGCAGTGCTTGAAGTGTAAAAGCTGTAAGCAATCAATAGCGGCTAAAAAGTTTATAAACGACGCAAAGGGCAAAACTTGAGCAATATACGAACATCTTAACTGGCATACATAATTAACGTGTGCATTAGACACTAAACAATGGTTTATGATCTCAGAAGTGCTGACTGGTAAAATTGCATGCATTTAAGGTTATCAAATGAAAGGTCTAGGCCCTGTAATTTTGAGTGGTTACACTGCATCTTCGCCTCTCCTCTGTGAGTGTTTAAGATGCATTCATATCACAGTAATGGGTCACCATATGCATAAATTATGAGATATGCCTCCCATTTACATGGCGTACGGATCACTGAGAGCATGTACATTTTGAAAATGTTCACAATATAAAATATCCTATATCGTATGAGTGTAGAAAATACTTACATGTAAACATTAGTTCACTTTTATAACATGTCATTAAGGCACCTCTGAGTACGTGGTTTGCACTGTAATTCTCCTGAAAAATCATATCAATTAATGACACATCACTGTCATTAATTCATATATGCAAATGCAGCGTACAATACCCATGATTTCACATAGGTTGAAATGATAAATTCATCCTCATAATTATGGTGATGATTCAAGTCAATGAGCAAACAAATTTCATTAATGGATTAAAAGCTAAAAATGGTCCGTTATCCAGCACTTAGAGGGAGGGATTAGCCAGCAACCATATTAGACTTATCTTCATATGCAAATGAAAATGATTAGCAATCACTGGTTCCCCTGAAAGCAACAGTGGCAAATAAAGAAAGTTACTGAGGTCGAAACAATCATGTTAACTTCTGGGAGGAAATTAGCTGTGCTTTTAACTAGGTACAGCCAATGCAATGTTAATGTTAGTATCCCCACTGATTTGTAACCTGTAACGCATATCTGAACAAATGAAACCTTAATACAACACAAAACAGCAACAATGAAGTCAGTGCAAATCCAAAAGAATATTTACTGATTGATAAACTATCTCTATAACAGAAACACAAAGACAATGAGTGTTGTTTTGGCATAAATAACTACATCAGTGCCATACAGATCTGGACCATTTCTATTGGCATTCCGCTTATATTGGCTCCGGAATGGGCTTTGATGGCTGCTTGGGCTTGTATTTAGGTCTCTGTGCCTGTCGGCTGCTGCTGCTGCTGCTCGTAGAATCAGAATGCAGTACCTCCCCTCAGTGGAGCCAGGCAGCTGATAGCCCTTATCTCATCTCCAGCAGCAAGAGCTGCAGGGCTGGGGGCACATTGTACCTTGTTGGTCCCTCCAGCTCTCTAACAACGCTTTCTCTCTGGGTGAACAGTCTCTGAGGGCTCAATTTAGACTGTGTATGGTCACCACTTCCTCAGATTAATGCTGGAACGCTAGGCCAATTCACAGGGATTTGCTCTGGCATGTTCACTAGGCTGTGTTAAAGGTCTTGGAGAAACAAACTCTGACACGCATATAATGGTTATACAATTGGATTCACTTGTATGAGCAGCCTAGTGGTCACTTGCTTGACTGATGGTCTCTCTTTCCCCCCTTCTCTCTCTCTCCTTCACCCTCTGATAACGCCTCAATATTGGGACTCTTAGATATCCTCAAATGTACCTGTTGAAAAGCTTCTGGGTTCAAAATCTCTCCTTCAAATTGGTTGCGCAGACCATGTTGTTAATCTTGAATTCATGAAAGAAAGCTCAAACCAAGTCCTAATCCCCAGCCTCGTTATAAAAACATCATGGTCCAAATTATCTACAGTATTAGGGCATGGTGAAAGTTCTTTTTATCTCCAGGGGTCCAAAAAGTGCTCTGACTGACTGAGCCTGAGTAGAAAAAACACCCCCCCGAGAGAACTCACATTGACTACATGTCAGACTTTCTTAGTGCAGCCAGCTGGTGGCTCAGATGTAGGCACTTGGACCTTATCACCCACCACCTTCCACTGTGGAGAACCAATACAGCACGAACAAGTCTCCTGCCAAAATGAAAAGGATCAAGCAAAATGAGATTCTGAGGAAATTATAAATCATATCACAAACATAAAATCAAAGGATTTTGGCTCTTGGCTCAGTGCATAAAGGATCAGTGGATACCCCCTGATCTTGTAGACCACATTTTGATTTCCTTATGGAATTCATCAAGATCCCCACATGTAGATGTGGTTTTCTCCCTGTTCCTGGGGTTCTCTTGCTTCCCCATTAATTATACATATTAGGTGTCAGTTAATTTGGGAAGTTTTCGATGTCAATTAATGCAAAGAGAGGTAATTACTTCTGATGTACTCTGTAAAACACTATGCAATTTCATGAATAGGTAGCAGTTAGCTTTTCAAAACGTGTTTGTACTAATAAATTGCTAAAGGATTACGTTTAGAAATCTATGGCATCTGCACCAAACTCAACTTTCTAACCCCACTGTAACCTTACACCAATGCACAATCCTTTTAGACTGTTTTCACCGTTTCAAATCTGTGTCCCCAGAGAGCAATTTCCATTACAGAAGACATTGTGCTCTTAAGTTTGACTTAAAGTAACTTCATGATACCACTTACACATTACACATGTAACATTTTCTTTTACCATCTAACTAAGTGCATCATGCTCCAAAGTGATGCTTGGCAGTTGAAACCAAAATTACTGTCATTCTCATATTTCAAGATCCTAATAATATGAAAGCCTTCTATAATTGAGTTAGAAATTTCACAGTCCATTACTAATCATAAACTGTGAACATGTTCAAAGCCAGTCTCCATGTCAGACACTGGCTAATCCCTCCCTTTAATGTATCCGATCCAATGGTCCCCTTCATTAGGGCGCCTATAGGTTCCTCTTCCTCTCTGTGCTATAATGAAAGGAGAGTGTATGAAATGGGGACGGAGAGAGTGTTTGCTCTGGAGAGAAGCAGCAAAGTTTTTCTCTCTTTAGACTTTGTCCTTATTAGTGCTTTGCTTTCCAAAGCAAGGTCAGAGCGTCTCCCAACTTTCAGCTTTATTAGCCTTGGGCTTGTCCTCAGGCACTGAGTGGCTCTCATGCAACACCATAGAATACAACCTCTGATTGGGCCTTATCTCTCACTCCCTTTCTTTTCATGTCACGCATTAGAGTTTTCTCCCTCTCTACCTCGTCCTGCTCTCTGTTGCTTTTTGTATTGAAGTATTTGAAGCTCGCCTCTTGCCTCCACCCAGACGGCAGCGTGGTTTCTCTCTCCTCCAATCCTCCTCATTAGATTCTCCCTGGATAACCTGGGAAAAGGGCTCCTCTGTCTTCTCCTCCTCTCCATCATAGCCTCTGCCACCCCAACCACAGGATTCATCTGCTGGCGACGGGTGACCTTTGACACCAGCGCCTCGCAGGCAGGATTACCATTGAGTCCGACTCACGCTTTGTTCCTGGTAGCCGAGGGAGCAGAGAGGGTCTTTAATGAAATTCAAACTTTGGGCATGAGGAGCCATAGACATCTACTTCCCCTCACCTCAGTCGCAGTATGCGGAGATCAAAAAACCTTGAGCCAAGCGGCGTAGAGGAATGCTGCTCCGCTCTGTGAATGCACAATGATGATGAGAAACAACGGGAGGTTTAGGCGGGAATCAAGAGGGTTTGAAGGTCTCGAATATTCTCGCAAGTGTTGTCAATTACCACGCCGTTTTTTTCAGCAAACTGAAAACACAGAACAGTTAGGCTGAAAAAGTTTAAGAGATAAAATAAGTCATCACAAATAATATAAGTTAACATCTCTCGTTTTCATTTAGTGCTTTGGGAAATGTAGCTGGCGGAGGCCTGGGTTTATTGGGTTTATCAGTCTGTCAGGCACATCTGTGGAGCCATCCATCTTCTCACTTGAGGTGTGGAGCCATAATGACTGTGGATTCCATATGTTTCTCGCCTTTCCAGATTGTGTCAAGGAAGTTCAAGTGTTTTCATTTCCACACAGTTCCTCTCTGTGTAACACTGTAGGTGCCGACTTAACTCACACGAGGCGCACACACAGACAGCGGCGTAATTGCGTGCAGTCTATAGGCTCCCACATCCCAAACTGGTGCAATTTCCCCATTCAGCTGTTCATATACATCTCCGTCTGCCAATGGTTTGTTTACTATCACTGAATACAGGGGATGCATAAAAAAGCCACCTGGCATAGCAAAGCTCATCATATACTGAGGCGTTAATATACTCGTTTTCAATGATGGCAAATATACTTATGTCACGATGTTAAGAGAGAAGCGTGTGCTGCTGGTCACTGATATGCTCCAAAGAACAAGATTACTTTTAATAGCAACGTCTAGCCTAATCGTGTTCATATTTCAACACGTACTATACGCAGCAACAATTAGAGTATTGAATCCAATCCCTACAGCTGGCCCATGCTACGACTGGGAGACCTGTGTAAAATGTGTGATAATATTTTTCTATTGGAATTGTGGCTGGAAAGTGTTCAGGAAAAGCCTTGCCATGGAAACAGCTGTTGGGATTATGGTGCCTGCTGCACTGAGATCTGTCAGGAGGGGCTTCGGGGAGCTGGGCATCAGTAGACGTAAAATTCTCTAGTCTGGGAAAATAGTGAGCCAGGAGTGTCAATCGTCATATAACTAGGTCTTTGGCTGATTGCACACACGCACACACACACACACAAACACAGACAGACAAGGAAATAGTGTGAAGATTGAGCATTAAAATTAATAGTCATACTAATCATCAGACAAAACGAGAATGTTTCTGTTTTGTGCAGACGTACCAGGGATTATTTGATTGAAAACAAACATACAGTATCAGTCTTTCCAGTGCAACTGTCATGATACACTCTCTGTATAGAGGATGACGAAAAAAGAGGCATGATAACCCCTTCCTTGTATTAAGATGAGACTCCAAATTCTCTCTCTCAAAAAAAACCTACACAGAGAGGCCTCATCAATCATCAGGGAGGGGGCTCCGTAGCTCCAAGCCCTGCTCTGGTTTTGTCATTGACGAAAAATGGCTTTCCATAGAAAAATGAGCAAGATCACACACATACACACACACCAGTCCTGTATTGATTTTTATGGCGGATGGTGGGACTGGTGGGTAGCGGAGGCAATGCTCTCAGAGCAGATGTCTAATGGTGTTTAGAGACTCTCCACTTTATCAAGCCAGGCCAGTACTGACAGTTAGATGCTGGAGGGCAATTAAAATTAAAGCCTGCCTGATTAGAATATCATATTCATCTGGATGGTAATTACTATGTCTGGCTCCGTATAAATAATTAATTATGCAAAACCCATGCAGCTGCCACTGGCTAGAGTTAACTGACTTTCTGTCAACATCTCACAGTTCTAGAAAGGATAAAGAGATTTGGGAAATAAGCTCTTTAGCCGCTATCTGGAAGCCCGCTGGGGTGTGCATGCAGCGCCCATTGTAACAGTGGCAGCCTGCCCTCTGTGTGTGCAGGTGGCATCACCAAGACATGGTGGGGTTTCCTTTTGAAGATCTATTTACTTTAAAAAGGAAACACTCTTTAAAGGACATCCTCCTTTTCAGCCCCTCTGACTCTCACTCTATCTGACATCTGTTTCTATCACAGTAGTACACATGCACTTTTTGGGACATATGCTTTCGAGTTTCTAATGATTGTTGTTTCTTTTACCGTTGCCACTAAGTGGAGACGGAATAATTACCCTGCGTTTCCTCCATCTTGTTAAAGTTCACTGCCATGTGATTGCATCATGTCTTTATACGCCTATTAACTTCTTTTTTTTCTCCAGGTTTGTTAAATCAACTTGTTTCTTGGTGCATCTGTTGTGTAACCTCACTTTGTTGATATGACAGCATCAGTGTACATGAGGTAAACAATGATGATGTCTTATGATGCCTTTAGCCTTCTGTAAATGCAATATTGTGGCGACAGTTTGTTAGCGGTTTGGCTATAAAGAGGGCAAATAATGATTTTCATTGAAGGATCTGAGAGCATTTTATGGCGATGAGGTAACTTCCCCATTAGTGAAATACAGCGTTAACAATGTTTCATGAGAGACAGATTTATAATGCTATAGGCTAGAACCAACAGACACAGCGTAATCTAGGTGTCAGCTATGAGCGGAGTATTGCTCACTGCTATTGGATACACACCAGCCACCACAAATCTCATACTGAGAAAACATAGAGGAACAAGATAAATAAACCTCTCGCTGTGGCCTTAAAGTTATCAGAGTACAGATTTAGCTTTACTGTAGTTGCCCCATAATTTAAATGCATGTTGCATTGCTGTTGCATTGTTGCTCAACACGGGAGGATTTTTTTTCCGCCCGGGAAAACCCTGCAGCACTAATCTCTCCTGACAGACGCCTATATAGACATACAAGCAAAATCTCAGTGCAAAGATCAATTTTTTGCTGGGTTTCCTAGATTAGCCAAGTACAGCTTCTCCTATTCAGGCAGTTAGCCAGAAGATTAGCAGAGAACCAACCCATAAAACGGGCTTCTCCCAGCCAACCATCTTTTAAACATAACAAGGTGAAATTGCCAGAGTATCTCCTGTCAAAGGAGATAATTAGAAACACCGGTAGGGGAAAGAGGGGTACAGTGGTTCACAGGAAGAGAGTCACAGGTAACAGCCCAGTATACACACAGCATTCTTTTCTTATTAAAATGTCTCTTCACAAAAATAGAAACAACACACAAATGTTTAATAAGTGAAGTGGAGTAATTTTCTCAGTGTACTCTTCATTACTGCGACCTTCTCCAAAGACATCCATAGCTCACAAATTAGCTTCATGCTGTTAAGGACTTTAATATGGTAATCGAATGCAGAAGGTTATATAAGCAGTGAAGGTTATTCCGTTTCATGTGGGAGAATGTGGGAAAGGAAATTGGAAACAGAGCAAAAAGACCTCGAGATCACTTAGTGTGTTTATCAACCTTTACATTTCTCTTCGGTTACTCTGTCACATTCCCCTGCGTGGCATTTAACCAAAGCTAATTGTAACATTATGCAAGAGGAGCGATGCTGACGTGCTAAAAAAGTTTGAAATGAAGAAACCCACCACGCTGCATAAATCATATGATAAACACTGAGTAGTTATGAACTCTACACTCGCATAAATGTTTCTGAAACCAAATTTTATTGGGTGGGTGAGTCTCTGCAGTATTACCCTCTGAAACCACAATTGGGGCTTAGGGACCATGTATGCCTCCCCATCTGGAAAATGTCTCCTTGAATAGAATGGCCACGGATCTACAAAGCAGCAATATCTGCAGCTTACTTTAACAGCAACAGCAATTAACTATTTATAAAGCAAGGGGAAAACGCTGAAATCAGATAAACAGCAACACAACTCTTGTGTTTCAGACCTGTTTTTCCATGAGCATACATTGAGGCAGTAGTGCTGCTGTGTGTTCTCCGTTGTTTTACTAATGTTGCTATTGATTTTAAGGTTCCAGTGACCACTGGGATAAGGTAGCTAATTATGTTCGGCAATGTTTCACTTGATGTATGCATGTTTTCCCTCCTAGCCCCGAGGAGTCTGTGGTGAGAAATGACTTGCTACATGCGTTCTTTGATAATCTTTTCACTGTGGGAGGTTTGGTGATTATGGAGATCTCAAGGCTGAAGCTGTTGGATATAAGATCCAAATGAGCATCATTCTGCCACTGTTGAATTGGCTACAACATGAAGCACAAATGGTGTGTAAAAGAAAGTACTGAATTTAAAATTGAACAAATGATGTCAAAGTCCTTGACTAGATATTCTGGTATGAAGTTTTGTTGTTTAAAAAAGTTGGATTCAGTTGCAACAATGCTTAAAGCTATGATCCATGATTTGTGTTGGAGTGCACCGTCTTGCAGTTGTGTGCAGGCGGAATTACAAAAGAGTATTCCCCAGAATGTAAATTGTTTGTTTTCAGCAAAAGCTAACCTTGCAGGCTAGTTGGCAGCGGCACGCTGACTAGCAGGGTAATCATATCAGGTTCACTTACAAGCGTAGCAAGAAGGTAACTCTTGTAAGTCACTGGACAGTCAGCGATGGATGCACAGCCCCACTGTGCTTGGTGCTTGGATTGGAGCGGGATAAATTGAGGTTGGCAACTGACCATCTAGCAGTAATGATGTCTAACCAGAGACTGTCTGTCATCATCTGTCATGTACTGATCCTCCATCTATGACTAAAAAACGGTGCACAGAAAAAAAAAAACTTGTGCATGACCGTTCCCGCACATAAATATTGGCTCAACATTGTCAAATAGAGAGCACTAAAACACTCAAAAGGGTTTTTTCCAGTGACAAAGAACTAGGTACATTCTTGCTACACTAGCAAGTGTTTTTTTGGATATGATTACCATCAGCGTTGCCAACTTTGGGCACCTGGCTGGACTAAGACTTTGATGCCATGGGCTTAATCACATGTACGTGTGCACATATTTAGACTCAATTCCCCATCAGGGTTTAAAAAAGTATGCAGCAGCTTACACATGTGGCGGGAGCAGGAGCTTAGGTCTGAAATTTAAGGATATAGCCTAACTTCCACCCAGGGAAATACTGTGCTCACAATATTAGAGACTCAGAGCCGTACGCTGGGTTATAGAAGTACTGAGATCCAAAAATTGAGCTTGTCAGGGGGGTTAGGGGACATGCCCCCCCCAACATTTTTTGGACCTCAGTACTTCTATAACCCAGCGTACGGCTCTGAGTCTCTAATATTG
>CABFOS010022685.1:0-13674 GCA_900660315.1 Diretmoides pauciradiatus | reverse complement strand
TATTTATATATTTATTTACACACTTGGAAAAAAGGAAGTACACATTATAAAAGAAAGTATACATTATACTGTATACATACAGTATACATGCACCTTAGTGTGCAAAAGGGAAACCCCGAGGAAGCTATATAAGCTTTTAGTGGGGACCCAAAAAACATAAATTCATATAGAACAAGTCAGACTAACCGGAATGAGCAAATAACAAGGTAAAGTAAAGTAAAGCAGAGCAAAGGAACAGTTGAACAAAACAATATAAAACAAACAAGACAAGCAAAACAGGGTATTGGCCTATACCCCTACAACAAATAATACTAGACATATACTAGACATATACAGACAAGACAAATCCCAAACAGTTGCACTGCAGTTATGTATATGTGGCTAAGAGTTGTAGCTTGAGCAATTTTTTAAAGGAGGAGACAGAGTGTGACATGGTTGTTGTTTCATTGAGCTCGTTCCAGATTTTGGGAAGCCATTACCTGTTACAGATCATTTAGTCACAGGCTCAGGGCTCCAGACCAACATTTTATACTGGTGGCAGTGCTGCCACTAAGGTTTTCAGTTACTGGCAGTAGCACATAATTTGGTGACAGAAAAACTGGGTGATTGTAGTACGTACAAAAAAAAGTAAAATGGTAATAGGTGCAACAATGAATTTTTATTAATGTACAAAACTAAAATAAAATGCATTGTAAAATGCATAGAGGTCAATAACAAATTAACATAAAGTAAATAAAACAACTTTAAATAAGTATTACGTAATAAGTTTGGTATTTAACAGAAGTAGTCTGCCCACACTGTTTGCAATAAACAATACATGTGTTTTCTTGTTTTGTCGCAAGTAAACTCATTGAAATCTGGGGACCCACATCTTGGGCTTTTTTTTAGCTTCTTAGCATGGGGAGAAGGGGCCAATCAGATTCAATTTTGCAATTTAATTTATTCCACATTTATTTAATTAAGAATAGCACAGTCTCATCGACAGGGTGGACGTTCTCTGGAGCTAGAGCTAGATATTAGCTATTTTACAGCAATTTTGCAAGGGCACCTTCGGGGGGGAAAACAAGCGTAGCAATGCTCAAGATGCATAAAAAATGAAAATAATAATAAAATCAGAAAAAATAAAAAAAAGTGGTAGAACTGCCACCAATTATATTTTTAGTGGCAGATGACAGATTTTTGGTGGCAGTCTGGAGCCCTGAGGCTGCAGTTTTCTTTCACTCCATCTCCGCAAACCCTCCCCCACTAGGTCACAGTTATTATGCCAACATTAGAATCACATTATGCCAATGTTGAGAGGAGGATGTGATGAGTCATTGCTAGAGGTCATGTTTTGTAGCAGGGTTCAACGGTAATGTTTTTTTTTCACTTGCCCAGTCAGAAATCTACTTGCCCGAAATCAGTTTTTACTTGCCCCTATACAACTTGTTTTATTTATTAGCGGTTATCAAATAGCAACAAAGACTACAGTTAGTTGTCATGTTTAATCTTTATTTAAGTAAGTTAAGATGCGAAGCAACAAACATTCTTGCATAGAGCAAGAGTGACAAGTCTGACAGCCACGCATCACATGCAAGCGGAGGGAGGCTATGCTGTGTGCCAGAGAACCAGAACCATTTATGATATGACGATCAAAAAAAATATTGAAACATTTTTATTTTTATTTTTTATTTTGCGCGATTGGGCAAATGAGGTGCTAGATTTACTAGCCCAACATGGCATCTTACTTACCCCGGGCAAGCGGACAAGCCTTATTGTTGAACCATGTGTGATGTAGAAAATCTCTTATACCACATGGATTAAGCCCTAGCCTTGCTGAGGTTATTGGTAGTCTTTACAGTCAGCCCATAGCCTGAGGGACACACATCACAAGGAGTTGAAATTGGTAATTCAGCACCACTCATGCATAAAGAGAAAACTAAAAGGTTGCAGGGCTGGATGTTATTCCATGTAAAGTGTACACAAAACAGCAAATATTAGCGTATATACATTGCCCCTCCAACTGAATTCCCCCTTTGGAAATTGGATGATGCAAGTTTTTTGTTTGTTTATCAGTGCTATTCTAACTCTTACTGTTGTTTTACTGCAGGGTATCCAGGGGGGAGGATGAGCAGGGGCAATGGAACCAGGAGGAAAGGAGGCAGGCTGCAACAGTTCAGCGACGTTGTGGCCTTGGACCCTGAAATGGCTGCTGAGGTTAAAGATCTTTTCAGTAAGGTTAGGACCTATGCCAAACCGTCCAGTGCAGAGTGGTGTATCCCTGACCCAACTATGGCTCTGAGACATCCCCAACAGGAACACTCCCGGCTGCAGGCCCTGAAGGTGTCACTCAATGCTGTGAAGAACCAGCTTAGTGACAAGGATGTGAAGGTCTGGCATCAGCACACCAACTCCACTAATCGTGCTGGGAAGGTCATTGCTGCTGTGCGTTCTGCTGCCAATGCAGAAATCTGCACTCAGGCCTGGTGCAAATTCTATGA
Organism: Diretmoides pauciradiatus; assembly: GCA_900660315.1. NCBI lineage: Eukaryota > Metazoa > Chordata > Actinopteri > Trachichthyiformes > Diretmidae > Diretmoides > Diretmoides pauciradiatus. Next base: position 11,194 of record CABFOS010022685.1, on the reverse strand, counting down.
GATCCTGGGCACCTTTAACCTCCTTTCAGAGGAGGCACTGAAGAGTGGAGAGTTGAATACAGTTCACCTGTGTGAAGCTCCAGGGGCCTTTATAACTGCTCTAAATCACTACATCAAAACTAGTGAACACACACGCTACTGTGACTGGAGTTGGGCTGCTAACACTCTCAACCCCTACCATGAGGCTAATGGGGGAAACACAACCATTGCAGATGATCGGCTCATTGCTAACACACTACCTTGGTGGTTCTTTGGCTCAGATAACACAGGAAATCTCATGAACCAAAAACACTTACTGGAACTGCAGGGGTTTGTGAGTAACATGCGTAGTGTTGATGTGGTGACGGCAGATGGAAGTTTTGACTGCCAGGAGAAACCTGATGAACAGGAGACTCTGGTGGCGTCACTGCATTACTGCGAGGCCACGGCTGCACTACTGCTCCTGAGCCCCGGTGGCTCCTTTGTGCTGAAGATGTTCACCCTGTATGAGCACTCCTCCGTCTGTTTACTCTACCTGCTGAACTGCTGTTTCCGCTCTGTCAGCGTCTTCAAACCTGCCACCAGCAAGGCGGGGAACTCTGAAGTGTATGTTGTGTGCCGGGACTATGATGGCAAGGAAGCTGTTCGGCCCTTGCTCTCCAAGCTAATCCGTCACTATGGACCGTGTCTGGCTGACCGCGAGGCGCTTTTCCCAAATTCCTTAATCCCACCATCGTTTCTGGAACAACACGAGCAAGTGTGCTCCTACTTTCACACTCTGCAGGTAGAGACAATCAGAGAGAACCTGCGACTGTCTGAAGGCATGAATGCAGTGCAGAGGCAGCGGCTTGAGTGCATCAGGGACTACACAGTCCAGGAATACCTGCAGCGCTTCCAGGTAGGGATGGTCAGGATGTCTGCCGATCCTGAAAATGTCTTAAATCACATCTAACTATAAAGCGAGGAATTTCTATGTGTGTGTGCGTCTGTCTGTCTGTATGTATGTCTGTGTTTGTATGTCCTTCGCATATCTCGAAAACCATTCATCCGTTCGACTTCACACTTGGTGGGTATATTGCTCATGGCCCAAGGAAGTGCATGTGTCGAGAGAGACGAGGCTGGCAGCTGAAGCAGAGTATGAAGTTAGCAGTGAATAAATGCTACAATGCTTTATTAATCTCTCCGGGGGGAAATTCGGGGATACCGGGAGCCGAGCTATTGGCCGGCTCCGAACGGGCATTGCACTAGTTATATAAGCTCATGACCTTAAGGATACAGTTAAACATAGCTAAATTTAAAATGTAAAAGTCTAACTTAACCCCCTTGACATTTTCTGCGTTTTGTGGTGTTGCAGCCTGAATTCAAACTCGATTAAATTGAGACTGTTAACAAGTATACACAAAATATTTCAGAATGACTGTGAAAACATGCTTGTCGAAATTGATTGCAGATGAAGTACAGATAAAATGCAGAAATATCTCTTTGAAATAAGTATTTAACTGTCTGAGTGAATACTTTGTAGAAACACATTTGATAGCAATTACAGCTTCAAGTCTTCTTGGATACAGCTCGACTCATCTGGATTTTAGTATTTTCTCCCATTTTTCCATGGTGTCAAAGGAATTTGGGTCCTCCTAATTTTCACTTCATTTCATTTTGATTTCACCACAAAAGGCAGAAAAAGCAACATCTGAATGCACTGTATAGTACGGTCTACAGTTCTTCTGTAATCGTACGTCTCATTGTTATAGACCATTAAAAAAAGTCTTAAAACATATTGATGAGACTGGCAGACATGGTATGACAATTGTTTATCACTCAGCAGGGCTCCAGACTACATTCCACATTCTTAGTTAGTGGCACCAGCAGATACCATAATCTAATTTTTGTCATGTTTGAATATTTGTTGATACCTACACAGCTCTCCCTTAGTGTCTGTTGTTTCTCCAGCAGTATAAAAGCTTGCTATCCACATCACCTGATTCTGACATGTTTTAAATATTTTTTTCAAGTTGAAGACATGGTTGAGGCAGCTTATATATCAGAGATAAATTATTTAGCCGTGACAGTTTCCTACTTCATATTTATTATATTCTGGAAATGCACATATAGACTGTATTCCAACTTCACCAAAGGGAAGCGCATTTCATTCATTGATTTTATTTATTTTATTTTTTTATTGTGGAGGTTAATACATTACTTAATTACATTACTTAATTTACTCTAGTTTGCAAATATTTTAATACATAATCTTGCCAAAATGCATTACCTACTAGAGAGTTTTATGTGAGGGCAGAGTGACAGCAGGTCTGTAAAAGTAAAATCTCAGGGAAAACTCAATTTTAGAGACTTAGTAGTCGCAAAATGTGCAAGTGAAATTGTAGCTTGAGAAAAGAAGTCATGTTCATGCAGTAACTAAAGATCCAACAGCGCTGTGAACATAATGTTTTAACAGTGTCTAGAACATGTAAGAGATTAAGCACTTGTGTTTTGCGTCAGGCATATCCCAAATGCAATTATTTTATATTGGGTTGAGAATATTAAAGTTGTCCTTTTCTGTGTTTAGGTGAGCTGCCTTCCACGAACCCGATGGCTGTCTCGTAATACTGTGAGTCCTGCCTGCTGCAGTGTCTCAGCAGGACGACCTCTGGGACAGAGGAAGCAAATGGGCTCCTTCAATGAGCGGAGGGAATTGCAGACCCTGAGCTGGAGGGAGCGCATTGAGAGGGGTTGCCATGCTACCTGGGTGCAGAGACACTGCACTGAGGCCAGTGGGACAAGCTGTGTACTGGAAGGGCCACTGGCAAAGTGTGACATAGACTCCTGGTACATTCTTGTGGGGGCTGAACTCAATACAATCAGAAACTCTCCATTCTGTGAAGGAGGTCTCTTGAACCACCTCAATGAAGCCCTGGTGCAGACAGCTGAGTGGTCAGCAGTAGTCTGGGCTCACTGTGACTCTTGCCATGTGGTCTGTGCCAGCTCCATCTTGTCAGAGGTAGCACATCTCTGTGACTTCACGGCACCGAAACATAATAATGGGAACAAAGTGAAGAGGCAATGTCTGGTCTTTGGCAGTGGGTCAGTGTGGGGTGCCTGTGAGGGTCAAATTGGGGATCTAGTTCTACAGTTTTCTGCAGAGCCCTCGTTTCCCGGTAATAGTCACATCACACTGCATGATGGGGAGCCGCTGTACCAGCAGGAGCTGTTAGGTTGTGTTTTGTTGTCCCTACAGAGCCTCAATGCTGGGGATGCCCTCCTATTGCCTCTCTTCTCCGCCCTCACTCGTTTCACTGCAGCAGTTGTCCTCTGCCTGCATCTGTCTTTTCGCTCAGTCACTTTCAGGTGTCCGCCTCCCTCGGGCATGGTTGGTACAATGCTTGTGTGTGTTGGCTTCTGCCCTGATGCTGCTGCCCGAGTACTCCCCATACTCATTAATCTCCATAGTTGCATGGGTCAGTTGGGAAGTGGTGAGGAGGACACAGACAGTAATCAGTCTTCTGGGTGTCAGAAACAGGTCCTACAATTTGTTCCGATGGAGGAACTCCTCACAGGAGGACTTACAGACTTCCTGTGGACCATGAATACTGATATTGTCCAACAAAAGCTGCATTTGCTCATGCACGCTTAGTACAGTTTAGTAAGTTGTGCCTCTGGGATACATGTTCCTTTAATTCTTACTCATGAAAGTTGTACCAGTCTCAAGTTGAGCAAGGGCTATCTAGTTTTCTTACAGGCTGTCATTTGCTGTCGAACAGCCAAACTATTCAACTACATGAGGTTCATTTCTGTCATTTGTTTGAGATTTAAGTTATGGTCATGACATGAGTTGTCTCCTGTTGAAATTATGTTTCATGATATTGAATGTCTCTTAAGTTCCCCAACAATGATGGTATAAGGGTAATTACTGTATCCTAAAGAGACTATACTGTGTTTGCTTTTATGTTTAACCTAGAATTTGTTTCCACAATTAATGTACTGATGTTTTCTTCAAGGAATTACTAATGTTATGAGCTAATGTTATGAGTTATGAAACTATCGGAAGACAAAATCATAAAAGCACATTTTCAAGGGCTGATTAATTCTCTAATTTTTCCATTAACACACTACTGGAAATCATAATACAATTGTCAAGCAACATTGTAGAAAACAATAGAAAATGTTGGGAAACCTAAACCTTCACTTTACTTGGATAGTTGTCAACTTAAGTCCAAATAACATCTTTATTACTATAAGTAGGTTGTTTCCTCATTTAACAATCCTATAAACAATAGTTTTTTACTGAATACAAAGTTATTGGCAACCTGCATGCAAGAACAATATTTTACTATGCACGAAATGTCGTATTACCCTGATCAACGGATATTAACCATTGCTGAATTCAAAGAGGATTTTAGAAGTTGAAAAAAATAAATATTCCAGACCTCAGCACAATACCACTTCATACATGGTTGGTATTGAAATCCACATCTCAGAGATATTTACCATGGTGTGCCTCTTATTAATAACACAGTACCAACAGAATTGTAACTGTCACGTAGCCTACAGTGTACCCGTTATTCAGACTGTACCTGATTGATTAATAAAAAAAATTCTGGTATATCATCTCAGTCTTCTTGGTTTTTCTGAAATAAACAAAAGCTGCTGAAGTCAAATTAATGACTGATCTGCAATGATTCATTTTACCTCATACCAAGTTGTGTGTTTGTTAGACTATTCAGTATCATCAGAGAACGTATGGACTATAGCTTGTAGTATTGCTTATGTGTGTCATAGTAGAAAAACTTTGTTTCGAACTACATTATACACCATACAATATTCCAGACCATCTTGTAATATGTTATGAATACATAAATCTGTGCAAGTGGATGGACAGAGAGTTGGATACTGGTGACTGTTAAAGATCCCCAGTTCAGCTGATGGAGGTGTGACTGTTCATATCATGTGTAGCTAGTTATGTGTGCTAAAGTGAAATGTTTTTATCAAAGGGAAATGCTGCTTAAGGATACACCAAAGAGACCATTGACAGTAACATAGTCTGTTGACATGAGAGGGAAGAAGATTGTTCATGTCCCTGTGTGATTGTATTAGTTGTAACCCAGTGCTGATTTGGACTCTGTGTCTATGTGTGAGTGAACACAAAAGTATACATGCATTTATATGTGTGGGTACTCAGGGCATAAGTGCATGTAGAGTAGGAATGTATGTGATTGTGTTTATTGGATAAACACTAGGTAAGGAAGATAATTTTTAAACGACAATACCTCTGTTATCCTCCGTCTTTATGCCACAATCTCCCAATCATTTTCTTTCTTGCCCAGTCTTCCGTCTACAATCTTATCTCAGCTGCTTTCCATATTTATGTAACTCAGATTTTGGTTGATATGATTTAATGGATTGTTGATGTTGAATGATTTTCAAGTACTACGCCTGCAGACAGAGCTGCTGCTTTCACTTTGATTAACCAAAATTGAGCAAGGGGGAAACAAATGAGAGAGAAATGAAGTTGTGGAGGGGCTGTGCAGAGGCATTATATTGTTGAGGTCAGTTTATTTATGTAAGACCTGTCCACATACCATCGCCTGCGGCATACCTTCCACTCTCCACTCAGCACCTACTAATGAAGAAGCAGAACTGACCAGATGGCTCAATGAACCGAGAGAAGAAGTATAGAAACAATTCTCCCTGCAGTAGGTTCATTCACATGTTAGACAGCACTGAGTGTGAGTGTGTGTTTCCGAGCGATAAACAGTGTGTAAGTATGCAAGTTTGTAGGCCTCTGTTTCTATAAAGTCTGCATGGCTGATATGTTGGTGTAATTACTAACGCTAAATGTAGCTGAGGAATAAAAGAAAATGTTGAACTGAAAAATCTGTAATCTGCCTCCAAAACTGCCTCACGATGTGGTTAAGGTGAATATTGCGGGTTCACATAAAGCTAACGTTAACACACACCCTTAACACACAACACTCACCCACGGTTACTTATAGCTCAATGGGTGTCATTCAATTTATTGACCTCTCTTGAGTTTCTATTCTTCTTGAAAATGTAGTACTGATTTATTTACTGTTGGTAGATGCTCTCTCTTGTACTCACACCCCCACCCACACAAACAATCTATCAGAGAGATTATACAAATGAAAAATGTCTTTGACAATTTTATGTCTTGTGTGTGAAATTGAGTAAGTTACGAAAATGTACAGTATGTCCCTCATAGGGAAAATGTCAGTGCAACCAGAATGAGATTTGATAGGCGTGAGGTGTGTGTGTGCATCCATTCCAAATCATAGCGCACACACACACAAACATACGTCCATGTACACACAACCCAACAAACCAATATACAGAACACAGCCTCTTCTTCTCTCTTATCTGTTTTCTGCACCAGGACCTCTACAGGTGAAAACCGTACTCCCATCTCTGTGGATGGAATGACTACAAGCTGTCCTCAGTAAAGTTTTGGTACATTTAAAGGGGAACAAATGTGCTTTCACAAAATTAATGTAGTTTCCAAGTTGCTATCATTTTTAACAATCTCCTGATCTACATTTCTTAATTAGTGTAGTTTCCCTTGGAGGGTGCATGTCATCATTGTTTATGGCCTGGTTAGAGATTTCAATCACTGCAAAAATACAATGAAACCCGCCAAAAATTAACATTCTATGATTATGACTATAATTATATGGACGAAAAAAACGTATGTCCACTAAGGAATGCATATTTCATTCACAACATGCAATAGTTTCCAGTTAAGTCAAGTTTATTGACATAGTCCTTTATCACCAACAACAGAGCAAACAAAATATTTGAAAATATTATAAAAATGAAAAAATAAAACAGGTTCAGATGGTACATACAAAAGATAAAAATGAATGACGCATATTTGCACTAATAAACCCTCCGGCGAGCAAGTTAATTAAATGGTAATGGCACACTGTGATCTGGGGAAGAGGTATTTTCTCTGTGGCAGCTACCTTGTCAATAAGCTTTGTGGGTCAGATCGATTTAGACACTGTTATGAACACTGGTGGTGCAATCTGGATGCACAAACAAAAGTATAGAGGGATTAACAATGTCTTCTGAAGTAACAATGTGTGGGTTAATGATGTAGCTTGAATAGACAATCATAAACACCCTCATGCATGGTGCAGTCATTGTTTGGGCTAATCAATGAAAATCATGTTACCCAGCTTGTGCACTATAGAATCAATCTTTGTCTGTGCATTTATTTGTGCGCTGTCACATGCCAAGTATTGTGTGCATGCACATATCACGATTCAAGGGTCCGTCCATTCATTGTTATAGGGGTGGCTAGTATGGGGGACATCTGCATGGACGGATTCTTGAATCACGGTACATGGGCATTCACAATCTTGTTTCACCTTACACACTTTTGTTAATTATATCTACCAAGCTTTGTGATGATTGCACAGATAGTCATTGATTTTGAAACAAATATGTGCTAAAAATTATGGCCTTTCAAAGTTACAAAGTTTGCTCTTTAATTATGGCGCCCCCATCAGGGCAATTTTTCACCAGCGTAATAGGGAGCCGATGTTGATGTCACTTCTGCCTATGTTACAGATGACTTGGTTTAAGGAAACTACTAACGTACAGTTCCGATTCTGAAGCTAGAAATGTGCACTCGGAGAGCACAGACCTCCGCCCAGGATGCATGTCACCTGTTTATGTGATTCAGATTCAGATCCACTCCAAAATGTAACAGCTCTTCATTGGGCCAAGCTGCACCTATCCAGCAGGTATCATGAAAATGATGCTGCATTAAGCAATTAGACCTCACTTCCTGATTACGTTGATGTTGGGTGGCGGCCATGTTAAATTGTGCCCAGTGACCCTTAAGGAACATGCATATTAAGTAGAATGTCAAAGGGATGATGTGTTAAGCAATTAGACCGCACTTCCTGTTTATGTGGTGCCCATTAGACCTCACTTCCTGTTTACGTGGCGCCCATTAGACCTCACTTCCTGTTTACGCGGCGTTGCGTTGACCTTGATTGGCGGCCATGTTAAATTGTGCCCGTTGGCTCTTAGGGGACATACATATTAAGTAGAATGTCAACGAGATGATGCATTAAGCAATTACACCTCACTTCCTGTGTACATGGCGCCCTACGTTGCGCCCTGTGATTTGGATCATCTCCAAAATTTCACTGGGTCGTCAGTGACCAATACTGCACCCTTCCACAAGTTTCATGAAAATGGGTCTGGTAGTTTTTGTGTGATCTTGTACACAGACGAACGAACAAATGGACACTACCGAAAACATTACCTCTCGCCCCGGACTTCGTCCTTGGGTGGAGGTAATTACCTTATAAGACAACACAATTTTACACACAATATTTTGCAACACAAATTACAGAAATGTGCAGTATATATCTTATGATTGCTTATATAACTCATACTTCCAACTGCCGGGTGATTGTCAACAAAATCTATTTTGTTGTTGTAAGACGTGTCCCATGCCGTTGACTGTGTGAGAGAGAGCATATCATTTAAAGCTGGTAAACCAAAAACATTGAAAGCCACTGGACGAGACTATGTGTTTGCTGGATGGAATGCTGGAGTGTGAAGCCTTTGTAAAGGATGAAGCTTGGGGATGTCAGCTCTCTTGCAGCACTCATCCTTTTCTAATGACAGACACAGTAAACTCACCACTATGCAATCACAGTGAACATCTGGTTGTCGTCACAGTGACACAACGAGTCGCTCTCTCTCCTCCTGCAGCTGTTGTCTGACAGCAAACCCTGTCCCTTCCAAACAGAGGAGATACAGGGTCTAAGCAGAGAGAGGAGAGGAGAATAAGAGAAACAAGAAAAGGAGAGATGTGGCTTGTTACATCTGGCATGATGCAGAGGAAAAAATACTTTTTATAACATCTGCAACAACAATCAGGTCACTCATACAGCCTGCAGCCTTCTGAGCCCCGATAAACAGTGCTTAAAGAAAGTGCTTAAATCCTCAGCTATTTTCTGCAGTAATTATGGAGATGAGAAAATAGAATGGACTAACTGGACTATGTATAGATAAGAAAAAAATAGAACGTGAAGATCTAATCTAACCAAACTTGAATGAGCTGGATTGGACCGGAATTGAGTAATGGGATACACCAGTCCTACTCATAAACTGCATTTAACTGCTGGAGCTGATGTCTGGAATGATTGTTTATTTGTTTATTTACTTACTTACTTTTCATCATTCCAACACCTCTTACTAAGAGCATAAGTGCAATTGGAAAAATCTGCTGGGGGAAATTAATTAAAATGACATTTCTCTGTGTTGAGGGACAGAATCTCATCCGTGAGCTTTGGCTATAAACAGAGCAGTGGCTATAATGGGGAAAAATTAAAAACTCACTAGAAGAGAAAAGAGGGATTGAAGGTCACAAATCTTTCCTCGCGGCAGGTATTATCCATCCATAAACAACTACAGCCAATTAACCTCTGACAACTGGGCTGAATTGGAATGTCAATCTTTGTCACTTCTTGGAAATATTGCAGTTTGAACCAAACTGTTCTGGTTGGTTTTATGGATGGAGCATGTAAATCATGTTGGATATTCTTGGATTTATTGCTGACTCAAAATGGTTTGAGGCTTTGTCTTCTTAATATGCTCACTGGTTTTAATCTCTCCTGTACACATTATGTCATCCCTTTCTCATTTTACAGATATCCCTGTTTCTGTGACAGTTATCAGTGGAGAGATAGGGAATAGCATTTAATATAGGACATGAGCTGGGACCACAACATTGTATAAAGCGCATGATTATTGTCTCAGGTATACATGAATCTGTATATATGAGTATATATGAAGCCTGGTTTACACTTTAAAGGGTGGTTTGTCACACCTTCTAGGTTTTTATATGATATTTGCAAACAAGGGCATTGAACAAACACAATGAAAGCGGACCGGGCATCCACCGGTCGTTTTACAGTGTGATTGCTTTGTTTAACGTATTTGCTTGACAAACCTGATGTGTCACCTTGCTTGCCAACAGGATATGGCAAAAGTGTGATATAAAAAATGACCTGAAAAACTAAATGAGGGCGGCCGGAAGAGGAAGTCGTTCTAGACCGGATAACCCAGAACTAGTGGCCGTTGACTCCAGAGGCTCGGACGGTCGTCAGACTGCTTGAGTCTCTGCGTTCCGAGATTGGCTGCTGTATGATGCTGCAGGTCGGCTATTTAATAAAGTCAAAGGAAAGAATCTGACACACAGCCTGCTGTGGACAGCGAACAGAACATCAGTGTTTCATCCCAGATACATTCAGACATCTGAATGACATTATTGTAAGATTCATACAGCAGTTAGCAGTTTATTCAGCCTTGGGGTTTCCCCCTCCGGTCTGTATTTGAAGCCGGCTTTTATTTGCTTGTATCGACCACGCCCCCCAGCATTTATTAGAGGCCCGGTTGTTATTTGACTACCGGTCACAATTTGAGGAAATACGGTAGCTAACTAACTAGCAATGTATTTTTTTATCAGCTCTTCTGTGTGTAGTCATTACTAGTCTTTACAAAGCCACTGGCATGCCAGGACATTGATAATACAGCCCTGATGTTCAGTTACAAGCCCATATCATAGCCAGGTGTCTCACAATGCTCAATTAGCAAAGGTTCTGGTACCATATAGCAGTCAGTCAGTCAATCAGTCGGTCAGTCAGTCAGTCAGTCAGTCAGTCAATGAGTGAGTTCATGGCCTGCTCAAGAATGACCAGCTCTGTTTGGGGTTGCCACCGGCTTGGCTGGGTGTCCCTAAAGGCGCAATGGGGTATATGCGGAACTACTTCCGCGTTTTGCTAAACAGACGTAACCACTTCCGGTCCAACCGTCAGTACTGCAGCTATGGCGCTGTTTTACACTCGATGCCTTCAAGAGCTCCGAAATTTACGATCTCAGATTTTAATAGAATAATAAAGTCGTCGTCCAGGACCCCCGCCAGTCTAATGGATAATGGGTTTAAGTTATATGCTTCCCCGTATATCCACGACTATGAGGGTAAGTTTACTTTTAGCTAAGCTAGCCTCGCTAGCTAACATAACGTTACCAGACGTTAGAGTTATCTACGTTAGCTGGCCGCTGGTAGTTAGCTAGTGAACATGGTTAACATTTGTCAACCATATAAATCATTATGTTCATCTGTTGTCATCCCTCTTATTTCCCACCAGTGTCAAACAAAGATCGGCAGACAGGCGAT